>JAMKCH010076517.1:0-75583 GCA_023653785.1 Ophioderma brevispina | reverse complement strand
CCATATCGTGTGCAAATTTCAAAACAGAATCAAAAGCAGTGTACACTGTGCACTATTGCCCAAATTCACGTGATCGATAATAACGCATAGCTTAGCAAGCGGTGCATCACTGAAGTGCTTCCCCGGTGTAGCCGGGGAGGTTAATTTCAGTGATGTGCATCGCTTGCGTGTGCTGTTCGGGTCCTGGCGCATAGTGTTCAACATAATTAATACCGTGCCCGTGTCTTACCTATACCAGACTAATAATAGTCTGTACCAGGGTTTTGGTTTAATATTGTATGAATGAATTTGTACATTTTAGGGTATATTTATCACTGTTTTCAATGATGTTATAGTTTGATGTCAGCTTAGGGACCCTTATACCTCGTGGTTGGCGTATTTTTGCACCTTTCTTACGAATTATGACATAACGAATTATGATATATTTTTCTATATTATGTCCTATTTTACAAGGTAGGATAACTCTTCCCTCTATCATATATCTATGATATCGTACCGTAAATATGTATAAATTGGAAAATATTAATTGATACCATTTATTCCCACTTATTTTCTTTGTGAATTTCTCTCAGGGGCCGCCCGTTGTTTAATTGGAGTGTGAAAAAAAGAAAAAGAAACAATGGTTATGTAGCCAACACGCTTTAATATGACAGTAAACTATAAAATACCATTTTAGTAAAAAAATTTAGTTCAAAGGTTTGCTCAATGATCACAAACATATTTGTGTATATTCATGGTCTCTAGATAAAAAAAAAAACCTCATCGTAACTTTACTACGGGCATCCATTTTTGCCAACAAACCCACGATTAAAAAATCCCCCCTTACACTATTACTGTTGATAAAACAAGAATCAATAGGAACCCACACTAAAGACCTGTCCAAAAAAAAAAAACAATTACAATCAAAGAGTCATTTTTAGCATAAAAATTTAAGTTCATCTCAAGTGGAATTTTACTGATTCTTTTAGGAGGGTTTCCAGCTTTCATGAGATTTTTAGTTGCGTTTAGTTGGGTATTTGTTTTGTAATTGAGGGTCGGTTCAGGAGTTATGGCTATATTCTGAGACAGTTAAAAAAACCTGTTGGGCCAGTTTCGGCCTATCCTGTATCAACAAAATTCCATTGAAAATCACCTTCAAGACATTCTTATTAAAAATTAAAATAAAAAGTAGGTATAAAGTGCTGTTTTCTTGTTGCTTAAACATAATTATTATAATTTATAATGTCGCAATTGCTAATCATACATGTAGCATTAGGATCAATTCAAACCAGTTTGTTGTCTCAGCCTTACTCAAGGTTTCAGCAGAAGTACAGAACATAAAAAACAACCGTGTTGAAAGTAAACTGCGGACCTTTGAACACAACCATCCTTCCTTTATTGCTCTTGTGTTGAAACACTGCTTTCCCCCTACTCATATTCTCCCTTGCCATCTTGGAGGCAGTGGGAAGGGGAAGGGTAAAATGTAAATTGCCCTCCCCAGTTAGAGCGTTTGTCCGCCATTCTGTCCCTCAAAAGCACTTTGTAGGTGTTACATTAGTTTTCCAGCAGTCAAATTCCCCAAATCTCCATGAATTCATGGTACTTGTCCCCTGAGAGTGATCCCTTCATTTCACCCACAACATAATAATTTTCTGGTGCTTTCACTGAAAAAAATATATTGATGATTCAATGCATGCTATACATTCACAAATCAGGGGAGGTATGAAAGTTTCCAATATTGGAGGGTCTACGCCCGCCGCAAAACAGACAATATCGAGTTTCTGCGTATAATTAAGCAGACACTCCAAAATCGGGAGGTCTGCGGACATCAAAAATCAAATCGGAGGTGCTGCGTATGTTAAATATTATATTTATATCAAACCCTCCAATATCGCAGTTTCAGCGTATAATACGCATACACTCAAAAATCGGAGGGTATGGCGGACATGCGCCCAAAACTCCAAAACGGAGGTTCTGCGTATCTTAAAATATTATTATTTATATTCAAACACCCCCAATATCGAAGGTTCCGCTTATAATAAAGGCACAAACTCCAAAATCGGAGGGTCTGCGGACATCGACAAAAACTCCAAAATCGGAGGTTATGCGTATCTTTAAATATTTTATTCATTCTTTTTTATAATGCGAGAGAATCATAATGCATTTTCAGCGTATAATACGCAGACTCTACAAAAATCGGAGGGGTCTGCGGACATCGCAAAAACTCAAAAATCGGAAGGGTTCTGGTATCTTAAATATTATTCTTTTTATTCAAAACTCCAATATCGGAGTTTCAGCGTTTAATACGCACACACTCCAAAAAAGGAGGGAAGTTTTTTTTTAAAAAAAAAAAAAAAAACCCCAAAATCGGAGGTTCTGCGTATCTTTAAATATTATTATTTATATTCCAAATACTCCAAAATCGGAGGTTTCGCGTATAATATAGTATGCGGACATGTGTAATTTGTTGGCTTTTTTTTTTCTGCTCATTGGAATTTTTGGTCTTAAAATGTTAGATAATGGTCCCAGGAATCCCAAATAAAATTGTTACAATTTTTAAAAAATCAGTGCAAGTCTTCTCTAGTAATTGTATGGCTTGCCATTTTTTTCAACATTTTTCCTATATATGGACTTCTGAGCAACATAGAAGGTTCAAAATTGTGGGGCCAATACCCATGTGTTGCTGTCAAAACAACAAATATCACATTCAAGAAAGTCTCGCAGATTGTTCTTCAGGGCGGACGATATTGAATTCAAATGGCCGCCTTTCAACATTACTTAGCTCTATCTGGACTTTCGAGCAATACAGAATGCTCAAGTTGGCGGCCAAATACCAATGTGTGTGATGTCAAGGAACACAAATATTTCATCCGAAAAAGGGGCAAAATTGTTTCCTTCCGGTGGCTGACATCTTGAATTTCAAATGGCGGCCATCTTTTTAATATCTACTCGCCCATATTCTAGATTTCTGCGCAACATAAAAGGCCTCATTTGGTTGGCAATACCCCATGTTTTTGGCCCCACGGAACACATGTAACATTCAGAAAGTGTAGATGTTTCCTTCAGGTGGCATCTTGAATTTCAAAATGGTCGCCATTTTTAAAATACTCGCCAATATATGGGACTCTGAGCAAAATAAAAAGGCGCCATTGGTGGTAATGCCCAGTTTGTGATGTTATTGGATATTGATGTTGTGGCCACTGGCAGAGGGTCACCGTGAAGGCAAAGGCTAAGGGACCATCCCCAACAGAAAGGGTTGCGGAGACCTGGCGAATCCCAGGCGACTATTTAGTAATTGGACATCGCTGAACTTGTTTACAATGTAAGCAACCAGGGTTAAAGCCCCGGATCTGAAGTATGGATTCTGAGTCAACATTGGTCTTACCAATTCGGATGATGGTTTGGTCCTCCTAAAGCTAATGGACAGGTCCAACCCTGATATTAACAAAAGATACGGACAATTTTGTTAAACGTAATGCTACTTTCAGCTCAAAAAAAGCCCCATACAACGTCCAGACAATATCAACAACATTTCAAGAAAGAAGACACTGATATATGAAGCAAACTGTATTGATATTGATGCCATTCTGCAATGCAAGAACACCGCATTGTGCACAGAGAATATCTACTACAGGGGAATATCCATGGCTATGCACTAATTACAGCCTCCGCCTGGAAGAATAAGAAACATCCAGCTACAGGAGGTGTGCGGTTTCTTCCACCAAAAAGCTCTCAAAGTCACGTGCCCACTTGTCAACTGTAATTAGGCATCCATGAAAGCGTACACTGATGGGGTAATCCTGAAAAAACAACAGTCATTTGTGCCCCTCTATCATCCAGATGAAATTGTCTTTCGCTTTTACCATGGACTGTCAATGCACCGGTGCAGTTCCAGCCCCTAATCTTATGTGCATCCCTGGAGATTGCGGTGCTGTAGACTTGGGCCAGGGACGGCTGTTCGCGTCAGAGGCGGATCAGCAGAAGGCGGTGGGTATGTGCGTTGAGGGAATCCATGAATGGCTTTAGCATGTTGCCACTGAGTTAACCAAATCCAAAATCAGCCAAGTAGACGTGGAACCAGGCCTTACCGTCGCCAAATGGAGAAGAACTTGTCCAGTTGGACTTACACTTGGTCATGGATGGTCCGCAGCGTTGTCAGTAATAACAGATAACGGTTATTCAACACTCTTGTGACTAGCTTGAAGATTCGAACCCCAGCATAGTATTTAAATTATGAAGCACGTCCCTTCAGCTAACAAAGAAATTGCAATGGAGATGCACCTAGAAGAAAGAAGAAGACTACTGCCTTTGCCTCAAATGACAAAGTCATCCAGCCAGGGAAAAAACTGACGTCGGCAGCCAAGAGGCACCGTACTAAATCCACCAGAAGCCTCCAAGCAGAACCTTGAAGCTTACACCGTGGTGCTTGAGGAGCATGTTAAAGGGACTGAAAGCAACTATGACACCATACATCTCAAATACAACGGATGATGCTGCTGACTGGGAGACATGATCGAGGGAGCTGTTGATAAGAAAGCTACTCCACCTATAGGAATCAAGGGATGAATTGATGAAACAACATTAACGAGTGTCTCGACACATGTGTCAAGCACATTAGTTCTACTTGGCAAGCCAGTCAGAATAACACTAACTTGATGAACCTTTCTTTAACGCAAGTAGCAGATGCCTTTTACTCTCCGGGCTGGACCTTCACTAGAGAGGGAGATTCTTATTCTGACTGAAGAAAACTGAAAAAACAAACACCAAGACGCTGGTCCCGACAACATTCTGCAGTAATCTGGAAGAATCCACATTTTCCTGATCAAGTTGGAATTTTGTTACGACATCTACATGGGAAAACAAACCAGCTGCTTTATTATTAAATCTCGTTCATTACTCTCTACAAAAGAAAGATTGACCTCCAACAAGCCCCAAAACTACAAAGGAATCACATGTTACCACGGCTCTAGATCTAACATTCAATGCTGCTTCAACATAACGTTTCTCGCATAGCTCCCATTCTCAGACGAAACCAGAATGGTTTTCGATAAAGGCAGATCAACCTTACCCAGAACTGCCCTCAGAAAGCTCATAGAAGCGTGGGAATTACAAGGGAAAATTAGGTTAGGTTGTGTTTGTAGATTTTCCCATGCTTTGACAGTATTAACAGATTTTGTAATGCCTGCATATTCTTACCAACTATGGTTGTTCCAGACGAAACTGTCAAAGCAATTGCCTCATGTATGATAACCCAAATAGCTTTGTGCAGACCATGGTTGAGCCCACAAAGGGTTCTACCAACTACTGGAATCCTTCAAGGAGATACTCTTGCTCCCTAAATCTTTGTAATCGTGGTTGATTTACATCTTCAGAACAGCCTTGCCATCATGAATGACAAGGACTCACCATCAAACCAAGCCGTTCTAGACCCTCACAAAGGCAGCATCTACATACCTGACTATGCAGAGAGTCTATATAGCTCTAACAGCTGATCTGATTTTTGTGACACAGCATCTACTAACATAACTTGAGATGCTGCAGACAAAGTCGCCTACATTAAATGCAAGAAACAGAATATATGACCATCAATGAGGAAGATAATCATCATCTATCTGCACTAACAGACGTTACCCAAATCAAAGAGGTCAGGGACTTCACGTACCTGGGGCCTATGTTGCCGACAGCAAGAAGCGCTTCGTGTCCGCAAAGGACAAGCTTGGAATGCCCGTGCAATAAACTAAACCAACTATGGCAATTCTGGTATCTCCAATTTCAACCAAGCTGAAGTTCTTTGAGCCTGTGAACGAGGGAGATCCTGTTTATGATTCTGAGACCCGGACATGTGAAGAAAGAGCTACAGGATAAACTGGATGCACCTAAATTCTATGAGGATGCTGACAAAACATATCCTGGCGTGAGTACATGACTAAAGCACAGATAAGTGGAGATATCCCTCCAATCTCATCTTCTGTTGCACAACGCCAAGCACGATTGGCCGGTCACGTTATCGTGGGATTGATTCAAGTATAGTCTCGGACATGGTTGGAGGTTCCCATCCCAAACAGATGTGATTGCTCGAGACCATGCAGCAGGACCCATATGCCCATCCCCAAACTTAATTGACGGACAGGGACATTTGGCAACAAAACGGCTGTGGCCGCTTAGATAGATGGATATCGGTTTCAATACTTGACATTGCACTGGAAAACCCTTAGGAGCAATACATTGAAAACTAATACACACTATTAAAACACCCACAGAGCTATGGCTCTCCCGTGATTACATGATTTAAGTGGTTCCGGTGCATTAGGATGTATATCTGATTAGGAAGGAGCATTTGAGCTATTTGCTAATAAGGCCAGAGATCGGGGCGAAGATAGTGGCCATTTTGAAATTAAAGATGCGCCAGATAGAAGGAAACAAACAATCTGTGACTCTCTGGATGCAGTATATATTTTCCTTAACATCCAAAACTTAGTTATTGCCACCAAATGGAGCATTCTATGGTGCCCAGAAGGTCCAGATTTTTTGGATATGAGCGAAAATGTTACGTTTAAACAAATGGCAGCCATTTTGAAATTCAAGATGGCCGCCAAAAGTACACCACAATTTGGCCAACTTTATGGATTGTATATATGTGTTCCTTGACATCACAAAACAGGTATGTCACCAATTGGAGCTTTACATGTTGCTCAGAAGTCCAGATGGGCGAAAGTAGTATATGTTTAAAAATGGTGGGCCATTTTCAATTCAAGCTGGCCGCCAAGAGGAAACAATCTGTGATTTTTGGATGTAGGAATTTGCATTTCACTGAAAATCACAAACATGGGTTTTTTGAACCAGCTTGAGCCTCATGGTTATCAGAAGTGTAGATATAGAGAGCAAAATATGTTAAATGGCAGCCATTCTTGGAAATTCAAGATGTCCGCCCCATGAAGGAGAGGAAGGGGGAAAACAATCTGCGACTTTTTGAATATGATATTTTTTTTGTTGTTCCTTGATAATCAACAAAATGGGTATTGCCACCAATTTGAACCTTCTATGCTGCTTAGAAGTCCAGTTATAGAGCCCAAAAATATGTGAAATGGCAGCCATTGGAAAACCACGATGGCGCCAAACGGAAGGAATTAAAAAAATGGTACAATTTGATTTGGATTCCTGGACCATTCTTACAGTTTAAGACCCAAAAGTCCAATTGTAGAAAAAAGCCAACAAATACTCAAACCATCAACACACCGCCCCATACTAATACGCCCACACGCCAAAATGGAGGGTCTGCTGGGGACATCGGTCAAAATCTCCAAAATCGAGAGGTTCTGCGTATCTTAAATTATTAGTAACCCTAAATTGTTCGGCCACGGTTTGGAGAGATAGTCAATGGCGTGGTTCGCTCAACAGGGGAGACAGGGGTCCGCGGCTATTGAATTCGGCACTTGTCAGCGTCATCTTCGATCGGACAGAGTTTAATTGTCCACTAATTCATCAAGGATTATAATTAATTAGAATTTATCAATTGTTGTGGCCGTGTTTGTCCTTTGTGTTTTTGGAAGCTCCTAAGCTCCTAATATGATATATAGCCAGGAAATAGCGCGCCTTCGTCATCCATTAGTTGTTTGTCGTGCAGGAGAGTCTCAAGTTAGAGGTGATGTTGTGACGTTGCACGATTTTCACAATGGACGGACGACAGGAAATTTGGCGGTTCGATTTCTAATTAAAATCGCTACTTACAAATCGCTTCAACACTAATAAAAAAAAAAAGATTTTTTTTACGTAGGGTAAAAAACCCAAAAAAGTAGCGCTCTTCAATGGTGATAAAAAATCTCCAAAGGTTAATAGTAATGACTAGTTTAAAAAGGCTACAGGCACCCATGGTTAGAAACTCGAAAAGGAAAAACATTAAATACTAAGCTTTGGTTTAAATTTAATAAAATTAAAAAAAAAACTTCGAAAATTAAAAACATAAACGTTGACTCAAATCTGGCTTAATAGAATCGTTTTTTATAAGTCAACAGTTAAAGATACGGATCAATCAAATTACGAAACACCCAATACTCACATTTTTATACAGAAGACCATTGGATTATGTACTTTTTGTGTAATTTTTCTCTGACGTGAACACGTATCCAGAAGTAGCATAAAGTAACATAAGACCATTTACACAGTTAAGTATAGGAAGGTGGAAAGATGTAATCAAACTTGCAACACCTCGGCATCGAACTTGCATGTCAATGGTGATGAGATTGTGCAAAAATCGGTTGACATCAGTATGGAAGATGCTGCATAGACGATGAGAGAGGGCACGTTTGTAACAAAAAACTATTATTTTTCTGCATCGTATTTAGTTGAGCAATTTTAAGCCAATATGACAATTATGAGATTCTTTATGCCTTTAAAACATGATTAGAATCTTGGACAGCAAGCTTGATTTTGGTACTTGTCAGTTTGAAATCTCAAAATAATGACTTTAATCGATCTTGGGCCAGTAAAAAAAACATTATATGTTTTGAACATTTTCTCGCCGGTCGGGAGACCGTGCTTTCTATGGGTTTTAAACCGGAGGACTGGAAGTTATTTAAACCCCATAGGATTGACATGGACAAACGAAATACATGGGTGCCTTTCTAGAAGTTAGATTCGGAATGTGTGACTAGTTTTTAGACGAAAAAGCTTTGTAGTATAGATCCGTATAGGGTTAAAGATAAAAGTCGCGCAGATACGGGAATGTGAATTATTGTAGTTATTGTTCTCAAGATTCCCAAAGAGTAAAGACGTGTGTTTACAACTCATGAACGTCTACATTAGTTTTTGCATGCGTAAACACATGGACAACTCCGATATGATTCTTTTCACTTCGACGTACGGGTTATTAAGCACTTGACTAGTATAGAGGCGTGATAACAACTTAGGCTAAGGCATTGTGCTCTATGTGGTAAGTTTGACATCACTGATATTCGCTGGTGCCCTCTAACCTTTGGCACGTATATAACCATCAAGTTCTAACTATCTGCAAAGCGATACACCCACCCCGGGAAGGGGGGTGGTAAACCACCCCCCCGAATGAGCGGCAAGGTACCAGTCTAAGTTCGAACATTGTGGTACTGGTATACAAATACTACAGCAACCATAGGCAAACCTTCACGATTAACGTGTTACGCAAATTTCAAATTCTTTGTGTCCATATGTGACAAAAAGTCCTAATTGATAAAATACAAACACCACTGAAGTCAATTAAGTGATGCCACAAACAAACTAATGTGTAGTAATGATCGTGATGACAAAGTCCTGGACATGAAATGACATAAGATGTTAAACATGGAGAGTTGTACGTAATCTACCTGTATTAGCGGATATGTATCGTGTATGAGGGCCGAGCTTCATTTGGTCACTTTACGAAAATATTAAAAAAAATTAAAGACACCAACGGAAAACAATAGCAGAAATAAGAAATCATCTTAATTGTATTTTTCTTCTGCCAGGCAGCAGATTACGCATTGACCAAACCCTCATGCGTGGTACACAGTTCTTTTTGTTTGTTTTGTAAAATCCCATCATGGTTTTACACTTTAGCTGTTACTGATACGGGCTGTGTGAGTTCAAGAGCTCATATTTCTGAATGGCCATGGTCAGTGATATACCTACCTACTTAACCACTATAGTAGATTCAACCCATCGGTCACCTCTAGTACTTTCTGAAGGATGGGCATTGAATGAGGGGCATGTGGCAGTAAGTAGGTGGAAATTAAAATTATGGCTAAATCTATTGAAACATAGAGTCCGATAGCGGAGAGAAAAATCAAATGCTCTGCTTATAAAGCATTCAAGTCAACTTAAGCGCATATTAGCAACAATAAATCTCAAAACATTTCTGACTAATCGTATAGTCAGTGGTATTCAATGTAACAGGTTTTTTTTTGAGTTGAAGTTACTGACTTTTGAGCGATGAGTGATTTGGATTCGAATAAAGTCTTGTTTCTCCAGTAAAAATGATTGTCAACATGAAAGATCAGATTATCCGTTCATTCATTGAGATGAAGAAACGGTGATCGGGCCACATATTTTCTTTTCTGCATCATGTCCGTTATTCGTCTCGTGTGTATAAGTTAAAATTCATATTCAAACATTTAAGTATTTCTTTGGTATCGTTATGAGCGCATAATGACAGATTACACAGGTCTTTGGAAGGTCACAAGCCGCTGCCCTATGAGTCAATATTAAAAACCAGATTAGGTGTAGTGATTATGTTTTTCACTATAATATGACCGTACAACAGTTAATTTAAAATTACTTTGGCATGTATTCATTAACTCTAAAGGTAAACAGTTTATGCAAGCTATACATTTTTCTCTGGATCCGGTGAGGACAGACGATGCATTAGTAAATGATTTAGCTCAGTGAATCATTTTAATTTTTTACCCCTGGATAAACATTATCCCCTTTTTTCTCAATTAGCATAAGGGGGAAACTTTTTGATGTGGTTTGCCCTCAATATACATAGAGAAAACTATCCTTAACAAATAAGCCTATATGCTATTTCTTCTGCCTTCTGACTACGCGGATCCTAATGTTCCTGGACTAGAGGGAAACTGAGTGGACATTTTTGTTTCTTTCAGCGATATTTAGCGATGTAAAGTGACTCCATATCAGTTTTTTTTAATTTTGCATTAAAAAGTAAAGATTGACCATTTTTAATTTTGTTTTGTTTTGTTCACAGACAAGGGCAAAATGCCCAAACTACTCTAGCCTACATAGGTCCACCCATCTCCAGATGTGGAAAAGATTATTAAGGAAGAGTTAAATACGAATCCAATTCTACAATTACATCATCAGAGCACAGATTTCTATGAAACCAGAAGCGCCTCTGAATTAACCATCACAAGATAACAGAGGACTGCCAAAGTAGCAGTGTTAGTCAATGACAGTTGATGAAAATAAATGAATTGCAAAGATCAAAGCAATAAAGATTCTGCAAGAACATTCAAAATGTCAAAAAAGGAATGTAAATCAAGAAAAAAAATTTATATCACTGCTTGGGCCATGGTACCCTCCACATGTGATGTCCTGAGATTACTTGATCAATTCGCACATGACAGTGACCGCAATCGAGCTCGCGTTGGGGCAACAGAAGATGAAATTGAAGGGATATCTCCATAGATCTGTGCTTTGGGGCAGGTGCTGCACCCAGGATGGTGTTTTGTAACTCGCATAAGAAGCCTGGTTATGTGCCATCCAGTCTATCCTGTAGCTCTTTCTTTATGGCCAGGTCTCAGATCCATATAACAGGATCTCTCTACACAGGCTCTGACGAACTTCAACTTGGTTGAATTGGAGAGACCAGATTTCCATAAGTGGTGTAGTTTATTGCAAGCTGTCCTTTGCGTGACAGGAAGTCTTCCTTGCTTGTCGTCAACATTGCCTTCCCAGGACATGAAGTCCTGACCTCTTTGAGTTAAGTACCGTCTGTAGTGCATATAGGTTGATGATTTTCAATCTTTGGTTTTAAAGAGTACGCAGGGGCGATTCCACAAAAGTCGAAAAAGTCCACTTATTGCTTGATTTGTGGATGAAGAGGGTCCAAAATTGAAGAAATTTTGACAATTAATCCATTTAAGGGTGATGAGAGGTTAAAAAAGGACCGGGGGTTGATTCACTTTATACCAAAGGTCCCCTTTTTCGAGGTCCCGCCCCTCCAAAAGTAATTCCTGCGTACGGTCCTCCCGAGCAAAGAGTAGGCCTATATTTACATTAGACCTATAAATTATTATCTCATTACAATTTATTGTTTGAATCATTGCAGCCCAGGGCCAGGTAATCCATATAATCTGTAGCAGCATGTGTGGTCGGAGGGGGCAAAACCGGGTCAGGAAAAGTCAGCCCGACACTGAAAAATCGCCCCGATTGGAGGTAGCGTCCAAAATTCTGTTTTTGCCTCAAAGTTGCCCAATTTTGCCGCAATTTCTTCTTCCCAGGGGTACTCCGCACCACCCGCATTTCCCCATGATTGAGTCACTTAGGGTCACTTTTCCAGACCCAGCTACGCAACTGGGTGGGTCTTTGGGAGTGGGGTTCTTTGGGCTGGCCCATGTTTTTTTTTACAAATCATCACATGTATGTACAGCTTGCATGACAGTAGGCCTAATGTGCATGAACTTATGCAGACCCTCCGATTTTGGAGTTTTTTTGTGCGATGTCCGCAGACCCTCCGATTTTGGAGTGTGTGCGTATTAATACGCGGAAACTCCCGATATTGAGTATGAATATAAATAATAATATTTAAAGATACTCAGAACCTCCGATTTTGGAGTTTTTGCGATGTCCGCATACCCCGATTTTGGAGTGTCTGCGTATTATACGCTGAAAACTCCGATAGTGGATGTTTGAAAATAATAAAATATTTAAAGATACGCAGAACTCCGATTTTGGAGTTTTTTTTTTTGCGATGTCCGCAGACCCTCCGATTTTGGAGTGTCTGCCTTATTATAAAACGCTGAACTCCGATATTGAGTGTTTGAATATAAATAATAATTTTAAAGATACGCAGAACCTCCGATTTTGGAGTTTTTTGCGAATGTCCTCAGCCCTCCGATTTTATAGTGTCGCGTATTATACGCAGAACTCCGATATTGGAGGTTTTGCGGCGGCACAGACCCTCACACTATTGGATTAACTTCATACATGGACTGTACATATTCTTTTGTTTGAAAAGGTTTTTTAATCCCACATGCATGCTACAAGCCTTAATTACTTTTAGTTCTGAACCCTTCAGGTGAAACTGGCCCAAATGGTATTTTTTATCCTTTGGTTCAACTGACAATATCTCCGCTTAGGGTCCATCAAATTGGATGGACTAAACGCGAGGATTAGCTGAGGATCTTGTCTAACAAATAAATTAAAACATCTGGCAAAAATGAACATTTATATTTTTTATCAATTTTTTTAGTTTGATTGGTATTTTTTATTTGGGACAGTCTTTAGAAATGTAGTAACCTGTACAACCAATGTAAACCATCCGGAATTGCATAGTTTTATTTTTTTTGTAAAATACAGTCAAACCTGTAAAATTGGTATTAAACCGTTTTTTTGTTGGCAGAATGGATCTCCGTGTAATACTGTAAAAATTTAGGATACTAATCGTATATTTCACAATTCATAATACATTATTGAATGTTGTGCATTAGGGCCTATAGTACAATGAAAATACCGGCAAAAGAAAAGAAATTACTTCACATATCGAATCTTTCAAGGTTTAACATATGCCTTTAACCAAAGTATAAGGGCAAATGTTTTTCTTGCTGACGAAGTACTAAAGTTCCCTTGAAGGACTTATTGAATCGGTTATGTCATGCCTGATGGGGCCACTTGAGATTCCCAGGTGTACCTACCACCGGCACACTAGGGTGTTTGATTGATCATCGAAGATGGAGACCAACTTATACGGCAGTCCCGTTGAACTGCTGCCGTATTTGTAATGTGGTGATAGTGTGGGATACAAATTACTACATTAACTTATAACGCCATAACACCACTAAAAAAGTAACGGTAATGTTCCGTATACATTTTGCAGTAACTACTCAGTCCGCTTGCCGGAAAAATTTCGCACTTAGGCCTTAGGTCATATCAATGTGCTTAATCCTGCGTGCAACGAGAGAAATGCGACAACCCGCACGACGCTCACTGCGTAGTCCAAGATAAATATAAACACACCAGGAAATAAAAATGCCATTGCTGACTTTTCGGATAGTTTCCTAATTTTGGTGGCGAAGCAACATATTATCAAAGTCCCCAAGTTCCCCCTTGTGCTATGCGGAATGGGGGTAAAGTTTATAAAGGGGGCGAATTTAAAATGTTCCATTTGTATTCAATTGTATACCCTCGTTTGTGTTATGTCATAAGATTCATCATCATCTTTCGGCTGCGGAGCAGCGACTTCAAACTTCTTCCAATTGCTGCGGTCCCTGGGCCTAAGTTGTAAATTTGTGTGGTTGCATCATATTTTCACTATCCCCAAACAGGTGACGCCACTTTATGATAGAAATACGTTACGTTGACGTAAGATTAAAAAGGTGTAGATTCACTATACCGGTTCTCAAGGTCATACTGGGGAAGGTTAAGAATGCTCGCGATTATTTTCGCATCAATATGTGTCCGTTATTCGTCTCGTGTGTATAAGTTAAAATTCATATTCAAACATTTAAGTATTTCTTTGGTATCGTTATGAGCGCATAATGACAGATTACACAGGTCTTTGGAAGGTCACAAGCCGCTGCCCTATGAGTCAATATTAAAAACCAGATTAGGTGTAGTGATTATGTTTTTCACTATAATATGACCGTACAACAGTTAATTTAAAATTACTTTGGCATGTATTCATTAACTCTAAAGGTAAACAGTTTATGCAAGCTATACATTTTTCTCTGGATCCGGTGAGGACAGACGATGCATTAGTAAATGATTTAGCTCAGTGAATCATTTTAATTTTTTACCCCTGGATAAACATTATCCCCTTTTTTCTCAATTAGCATAAGGGGGAAACTTTTTGATGTGGTTTGCCCTCAATATACATAGAGAAAACTATCCTTAACAAATAAGCCTATATGCTATTTCTTCTGCCTTCTGACTACGCGGATCCTAATGTTCCTGGACTAGAGGGAAACTGAGTGGACATTTTTGTTTCTTTCAGCGATATTTAGCGATGTAAAGTGACTCCATATCAGTTTTTTTTAATTTTGCATTAAAAAGTAAAGATTGACCATTTTTAATTTTGTTTTGTTTTGTTCACAGACAAGGGCAAAATGCCCAAACTACTCTAGCCTACATAGGTCCACCCATCTCCAGATGTGGAAAAGATTATTAAGGAAGAGTTAAATACGAATCCAATTCTACAATTACATCATCAGAGCACAGATTTCTATGAAACCAGAAGCGCCTCTGAATTAACCATCACAAGATAACAGAGGACTGCCAAAGTAGCAGTGTTAGTCAATGACAGTTGATGAAAATAAATGAATTGCAAAGATCAAAGCAATAAAGATTCTGCAAGAACATTCAAAATGTCAAAAAAGGAATGTAAATCAAGAAAAAAAATTTATATCACTGCTTGGGCCATGGTACCCTCCACATGTGATGTCCTGAGATTACTTGATCAATTCGCACATGACAGTGACCGCAATCGAGCTCGCGTTGGGGCAACAGAAGATGAAATTGAAGGGATATCTCCATAGATCTGTGCTTTGGGGCAGGTGCTGCACCCAGGATGGTGTTTTGTAACTCGCATAAGAAGCCTGGTTATGTGCCATCCAGTCTATCCTGTAGCTCTTTCTTTATGGCCAGGTCTCAGATCCATATAACAGGATCTCTCTACACAGGCTCTGACGAACTTCAACTTGGTTGAATTGGAGAGACCAGATTTCCATAAGTGGTGTAGTTTATTGCAAGCTGTCCTTTGCGTGACAGGAAGTCTTCCTTGCTTGTCGTCAACATTGCCTTCCCAGGACATGAAGTCCTGACCTCTTTGAGTTAAGTACCGTCTGTAGTGCATATAGGTTGATGATTTTCCTCCTCATTGACGGTCATTATATTCCGTCTTCTTTGGTATAGATGTAGGCCGACTTTGTCGGCAGCATTCTCAAGTAATATTAGTTACTTGTGCCCACTTTATCAATCGCGTTAGAGCTAGATCATCGCAAATTCTGCATAATGATCTACATTAGATGTTTGACAATTACTACTTCATTGTGAACAAAGACATACATACACATGATACAGACAATTCGAATGATTTCTATGTAAGCCTACAATACTCTACTTGCCAGAAACAACTATTCCATCACAAGGTTGCCCTTCTTGAACACAACACTAAAACCCTGTCCCTTAAAATATGCTCATCTATTATTCAAGTTCACAACTGTACTGAAAAAGCTCATATTAACATTATCATTAAATCTAAGTCCAATTAACTTGATTTTCCTTCCAACGTTTCCCATCACAGGCATTTTAAATAATCCCTTTTTATCAACAAACCGATCTGTCCATCTGGTTTCCCCAATATGGCATTTTGTCTATCGTGTATGTGAATTATGTAGCTACGTATGTTGTTAATGTAATCCAGTTTGTGTGTCCTTTATATGGGCAGGGGTTGTTTGGTATAGTGTTGGGTTTCGGGGGGGGGCACGTTCTGGGATGGTGCTATGTATCCGTAGGTTATGTTCTGATTTTGTTTTCCCTGTACTTTTTTTATTGGTGTTTGTTACCACAACTAATCACAACGCTCTGAGTTTATGTGGTATCCACATCTCCTCCACATCCTTATTTTTTCTTTTGTAATAGTTCGTACCTACTTAAACAGGTATATATTGATTGAGATGGAAATAAATGATTGATTGAATTTATTATTAATTAGACCTATGTCTGTGATATGCTGACTTTGGTGACGTTGAGAACGCTTGAGTTTGATGTTGAGTCCTTTCGGTCATGTGTCAAGACCTCTGTCTAAGGATATAATCAACCAAGATTACAAGAATAGGGAGCAAGGTATCTCCTTGGAGGACCCAGTATTGTGTTATAACTATAGTATGCAACGCCCGCTTTGTTACAATTTCTTCGCCTATATATATCTCTATATACCTATATCCTATCTATATATATATATTATATATATAGACTGTTGTGGCTGCCATGTTGTGGCGTTGCCATATGCATATGGTGTAGAAAGTACCAGGACTATACACGCTCTACCACGTAGCTACTCTGTAGTTACTGCGGGGAGGGGGGGTGGGGGCGTCCACGATCTGTTCGATTGGGCATCTGGAGATTTGCAAACTGTAATTTAGGGAATTCTTACGTGTACCGGGTGTCTCCAAAAAAAAACGCAACACTTAGTCGGGCGCCATAATTTTGAACAAAAGCACGTGACTACTTATCTTGTTGTAAGGTACGATGGGACTGTTAGCTAAAATTCCTGCAAAGACTCATAATGACGTCACCTTCAACTTGAAGGTGAGACAATTATAGTTCGTAACCGCATATAATGCCGTAAGCCGCATATATGTTGTAGTCTGTCACCTTGTGGGCGTCATTGAATCAAGCCACACAACCAACCAACCAGCACTAAGGAGCATTTCTGTGGATTCCAGCACCTCTGTTTTATTCATTGGTTCACTCGATATCTTTGAGAAAGCTATTCACAAAGTTTGAGTTTGATCCCGATCTTGAGTTTTGTGTTATGAGGCCTTGCTGTTTCCACACGGTCCCATATAGCCAGCTGTGTTGTAATTTCTTCCGTTTACAGATACACGAATTTGCACTAACATTAGGTACACTGGATACTAAGGCTAGCGTTCAGAAATGATATATAAATCTCCAACTTTTGTGAAGGTAAAACGGGGGGGGAACGGGGTTGTGGGATAAGGAATGCCCTTTAAAACTTGTGGGCGTATCAATCCATCAGGGTGCGGCGCGGTGGGCTTCTCTGAGATTTTTTGGCCCAAATTATTCTCCAACCAGCTTGCTCCAGGACCATATGGTCCTGGAGCATAATAATTGGAAAAATTTCTAAGTCAAATATGCTCCAGGAGCATATTTTAATACGCAAATGGGTCCAGGAGCCATATGAAATATGCTTCCTGGAGCAGTAATTTACTTAGAATATTTTCCTCCCACTTTGCGTATCAAATATTCGCCTGGAGCATATTGACTTAGAAATATTTTTCCAGATTATTTCCTGGAGGCAGCTGGTCCTGGAGGCATGATGTCGGGCCAAAATCTCTGAGAGCGCGCGGTGGTAGATAAAATGGCGATTAAACATGTGTATGAAACTCTAGGTACCGGTGTCAAATGGGATGCTTATTTTTGCGTGATCTGAAGCGATCAGGTAGGATCTACTACATTTAATTTTGGCGACGAAGTATCTTTTCGTTTCGACGTCCCGCATTGACCACAAACGTATTCAGCGGAGTTTGGGGATCTATAGGACTGTATAGCAGTGTAGACCTAAGCTAGAAAACTCCACTGTACCTAACGAATTCACATATCTTGCCAAATAGAAATGTCCCACATCGGGAATTTTGAAGTGCATATCGATCCCGCTAGTTACGACGGGCGGTCCCGTCGTACTATATCCCGTGTTTCTAAATTGAAAAAAGAAAGAAGAGTGGCGTAAATTGGAAAGCAGCTTTGACAATTCTCAAGCTGAATAATACGAAAGGATTGTGGAAAAAGGGATGCGGCCCGTAGCGATGCGTGTTCACTTTTCAGTCTTTGCGAGCACCGAAATACCGACAAAAACTTTTCATTTTCCTCGTAGGTTCCTATATGTTCCCGACGCCATATAACTATACATATTAAAACCAAACATAGTAACGGACCCTCTGATGCCCAAACATCCATAGAACCACCTTTGTTTTCTTCCGAGATATGTGAGATTTATTTCATTTGCATACATTCGCTATGACGACTGATACGTTATGCTCTCGCGCAGGTACTAATTTAAGATAATATCTTTCTGCATTCTGTGAATCACAGATACAACACTTTCCGGACCGCCGTATACCCTGCTAGTAGTGCCACTCGCTGGAAGAAGTGGTTAGCCCGTTTTAAAGGTATGGTATAGGGATCCGGCATTACATAGGGGAGGCGGCAAATAAATTCCAATTTAGACGTCGCCATTGGTAACACGTAAACTCGAAATCTTTATGAAAAAACTTGTGAATTTTGATCATCATAGTTGTCAGAATATTTTCTTATTTCAAAACTGTTGGAGCTGAAGAATCAACTCCACTGTAAGGGTTATTTCTGATTTTTATGTGCGAATAACGACTAGGACGAGGTCGTATGTGGGTCATAGGAACACCCATGACCGACCTACATCAAAGCACCCAAATTGGTTTGTGGTCTGCACTCCGTATTGCTGTAATTTCTTTTGATATTTTTGGTGATTTGCTATATTGAATGAGGCTTGGCCGCCATCGTCTGGCATTACAGATGCCATACGAAAACGACCCCTATTGTTGTTTTATGGAGGCCAGGATATGCAAGATGAATTTCAGGCCCTTCCTGATACGGGCGACGGAGATGATTCTAAGAAAGCTGTTTTCACACCCAAAGTTCGAGACCGTGTATTTTTCGTCTTTATTTAATTCAATGCTCGCCAGTTTCTCCGAGTTTCTAATATGTGTCAAATAATTCTCTCGGGTTGTATCATTTACTTTATCCTCGCCCATTGAGGTTAGCATCGTCATAAATTCTGCTAGAATCATGCATATAGGTCATCTTCTAAATACATAATATATGTTTAATATATTATAATACATAATAATATTCTCTGGTATCCACGTAAACACAGTCCTCTGTGGTCCAGTGGTAAATCTCACGCCTAGTTAGCGAGAGGACCGGTTTCGAGACCGTGTATTTTTCCTCTTTTTATAATTCAATGCTCGCCAGTTTCTTCGAGCTTTTATATAATATTTGTCAAATAATTCCCTCGGTTTGTATCATTTACTTGATCCTCGCGTACATTGAATTGAGTTTCGCATCATCGTAGATTCTGCTAGAATCATGCATATAGGTCATCTTACATATTATATAATTACGGCCGCTTGAGACTCTAAAATAAAGACTGAAATACATTAGCGCTCGTTTCACTCGTATCCTTGTAAACACATTCTTCATAACATACAAAAGAGATATTTCTCAACACTTTATTTTCACAGGGGTAATGAGAAAAATATCAACTATTTTTTCTGATAGCAAAAATCTTAATTTTGATGTGGTAAAGTGGGGAAGACGAGGTTGCCAATCGGGTCACCCACCTAGGCATGAATGATTCCATTCTGGATGTATTTTAGTATAGCTTCAAATGTATAAGAACCTATTTGAATTTTCAATTAGCCTTGATTAGTTACTGATCTTGTTCAGGCGAAAATTTTACTCTCAGTCTCATATAGGCCTAGTCTAGGCATGGTCATGAGCGTGCGAGTGCCCGGGTGCGAGTGTTACTTTGTTTTCCGTTACCACTTACAGCCAGTGTGCAAATTCCCCTGTTTAGCTAGCAAAATGCTACCCATTTTGAAGTAACTGCTACACAAATTTGGCTTGTATACCATTTTTACAATGCTAAATATACAAAATCATCGCATTTATGATAAAATTGTCAGAAACTGCTATACAAAATTTTCGAACGAATTTGCACACTGCTTGCACCTTAGATTACAGGCAAATTACTTTGAAACTTCGAACCCTAAACCCGTGATCTTGGCCATCTCGTGATGATTTTGGCTTTTATACGATTATCATCCGAGTCTTAAGATTCACACATGACATGTCACGCATGCAGCGCACGTATATGCCCGATTCGGGTGATCACCCTTTCGTAATCCGCAAATTGTTTGTTCTCCATTACGGAAATACTACCACTGGCACCACTGTTCTGTGTTAATTTCTGCATTTTTCCGGCTGCAAATGCATGATCATACTTTGACGCAATCTATCTGATATGCCTGTCCAATATGAGCACGATATTCGATACCAACAAGAGAAAATCATGTCTTTTATTCTCTAAATAATGATCAATCGTCATTAGTCTTAAGCAGTCTGGGAAGGGTTTTCTAGCAAATAATCGGCTACTGAGCGTTTAGGGAAGTTCGTTATTTTTTGTCCATAATTTTTGGTGTATAGTCTTTTCTTTAGGGGATCTAAGGCAGGCTTACACATCCAAGAAGGTTTTGAACATTTTTAATTATTTATTTATTTCAATATCAACATTTATTTTGTTATTTTTGTTCATCGCAAAATACATTACGAGGATAATTAATAATGAGCGGTGTAGTACAATCAGAAAGAACTAAGATATTTAGGAAAAATATTTTATAAACATGTGAAATTGGAAATAATTATGAGTGAAATTGAAATAATTCTCGAAGACAATACTCGTGAAAGGATTTATTTTATAGTCAATTCTGTCTTCACACAGTGAAAACTAGGAAAATAATTACCTTAGACAGAGACCAAAATTATTGGAATATCCCTAACGCACATGACAAAAAATCACTTTGGGTTAGTGGGAAATTGCTCCTAGATCTGACAACAAAAATACCGCTACCTCACTTTTTGCGGTGATTGTCAGATTTTCCTCTGGGTGGGGACGTTAGGAATATCCCTTAAATCACTAAATGCCATTTTTGCCACTTTTCAAAAATAACGGAGCAGACCCCTGCTTTGTATTCACGGGGATAGTGCTCCTAGATCTAACAACACAAATATTGCTACCACCTTTTTTGCGGTGATCGTCAGGTTGGTAGTAATTTTCCACTTGGCACGTTAGGGATAGGTCTTTTTGTAATACATTCTATACGTGAATGATATTATAAATGCCGCTTCATCGCTAGAAGTGGATTTATTTGCTGATGATACTACCTTATTTTCCATCCTGATATAGCAACCAAAACTGATGTTCTAAATTTTCCTGACAAGAACTGAAAGAACTGGGCACATGTGGTCCAGTGGATATGACGGCCGACTCATGATCTGAAGGTTGCGGGTTCGAGCCCCGCTGTGGCCACTGTGTTGTGCACTTGGGCAAGGCACTTTACCTCGCTTTCCTCGTCGACCCAAGCGAAATTCGGGTAGCTGTTAGGGGGAATATTACAATCTAAGTGCGGATAGGATTGTGCTCTTGACCAGCTGCCGACTTAGGTGAAGCGAAATGATTGTGACGATTTCCTGATGGCAGCGTAATAATAATAGGCAACAGCGCTGCGATCTTTCATCTTGATGAAATGGCGCTTTATAAAATCCCGAGTATTTGCCTTTATTATTATAAAGGCAATGATGGCGAGACATATCAGGTGTAAATGCTACGAAATTGTTTAATGTTATACTTGGGAATGTAACATTAGGTGTGGTTGATGAGACCAAATTCTTGGAGGTCATCATCGATGAACATCTTACATGAAAAAAATTAGATTAGATACAAAAATATTTCTATAAATGTGGGTATACTCTCCACTATTAAACAATTTGTACCTGGACATATTGTATTCTTTTTTATTGTAAGTTAATATTGCCTTACATAAATTATGGCATCTTAATATGGGGTAATTCCAATCAAACCTACTTAGATAAAAAAAAAAAAAATTGATGGCACACAAAACTGGGCAGTAAGGACGATTTTAAATAGTCGTCACACTGGGACATTATTCCTAAAATTAAGTTTGTTCAATTACTTTATACATATAACCTGTTGATGGAAAAAAAAACAATAAACACCAAAACACCAACCAATTACAAAAACATTTTGAAAATTACTTTGTAAAATTCAAAATCAAATTCAAAATAATTTATTTACAATCGCCCTCACATTTCACATACAACAGATCACAAAGCAGTAACACAAGCTAAATAATACTGGCAAGAAAATACAAGATGTGGTCGTAATAAGAAACTCAACCTCAATCTATGTAATAATGAAACTAATGGAAATTGTTACATTTGAGAACAGTCATGGAAGAAAAAAAAAAGGAGATGAAGGAGAGGTCAATAAGTCCAAAAGGCTTTAAAACTGACCCCACCTTGTGAATGTTGTAGATGCAGTGCGGGACAACACATGACAATGCAACATACACAGACAAAGAAACACACACGAACAAATAATACAAATAGACGGAAGACAGTAAATTACACTAATTCGGGACATATGCGTCAACCAGTAAAATGGGGTATGGGTTATAATTAAAACTAATATAAATATAAAATACAAGAAAAAAGATGATTACCTGGTTTTATATTTAATGAGGAAATGGGTTTTCATGTTGGCTTTAAAATTATTTATAGTCTTAGAATCTTGGATATCTTTATTCAAAGCATTCCAGATTTTAGGACCAGAAAATTTTATTGAGTATTTTAACAAGTTTGATGTTGGTTTAATGGTTATAAAGTGTTTAGCTTATAGTGTTATAACTATGAATGTCACAGTGTCTTGAAAAAGAATTAGAGAAGGAATTTGGTAGACGTTTCATGTAGAAGTCCCATTGATGCAAATGAGGTATTACCATTCATTCCGTCAAGCGCTACTGCACAACGTTATACAGCGCATGACGGAATCAATTGTAATACCTCATTTGCATCTATGGGACTTCTATATGAAACGTCTACCAGGAATTTGGAAGAGTGTTATTTTTATAGCGATACATAAAGAGTGGCATTTGTAATTTGTTAAAATCATAGATATTGAGTTGAGTTGTTGATAATACGGAGGGATTTTTTTCTGAAGTTTAAAAAGATGTTCTAATTTGTTAGAGTTTAGAGAGTCCCATGGAGAATGATTAAGATCAAACGTGTTATCGGTAATTGCCCATGCTATGTTGCTATAAGATATGTGTGAGAGAATTAAAGTGTTATATAAGGAAAATAAGATATGAGGCGGTAAGGAGTGAATTTTACTGATGATACCTATGTTTTTAGAAATTTGATTTGTAATTTTAATGATATGGGCTTTACAGGATAATTTGTTATCAATTAATACACCAAGGAATTTAGTGTTGTGAACTAAATGTTGGGTGATGGGATAGGGTGTTTCTTTAAGTGTTTACTCTTTATAAAGTGAATATAATTACTTTTAGAGACATTGAGAGATAGTTTATTGCCTTTAAACCAATTAGTTACATTGAGTTTAATGTTTTAATAAGTGTATTTAAATTGGAATTTGAAAGTTAATGTTCGCATCATCAGCAAATAGAACGAAGGCGAGCTGTTTGGAAGCCGGGTTTGGAAGAAGACGGAATGTCATTGACATAGAGAAGAAAAAGTAAGGGACCAAGAAAAGAACCATGAGGTACACAACAGGAGACTGGAAGGAGGTCAGAAGAATGTGAATCGAAATCAGTAAATTGACATTTATTTGAAAGATAACCTGAAAGAAGATCAAGAGCAATGCCACGGATACCATAATAGAGAAGTTTAGTAAGAAGAATGTTATGGTCAATGGTATCGAAAGCTTTAGAGCGATCCAAAAAGATGCCGATAGTATGTTTGTTAAGAGCGAGAGAACAAGATATATTGTTGTAAATATCCAGAAGTGCAAGATCAGTGGAATGCTCTTTGCGAAAGCCATAGTGATTGTCGTGGAGAACGTGGAAGTGAGAAAGAAAACTGTCGAGCCGGTTGTAAATAAGATGTTCAAGAATCTTGGAAAAGCAAGGGAGCAAAGATGTGGGACGATAATTAGAAAATATATGAGGATCGTCCTTTTTGAAAACAGGTATCACTTCCGCAATTTTGAAGGCTAAAGGAAAGACACCAGTGGACAAAGACATATTAAAATATGAGCCAGGGGCTTGGAGATAAGGGGAATGACAAGCTTAACAATATCGTGACTGATGTCATCATAGGCAGAACTCTTGTCATTCTTGAATTTCTTGACAATGTTGATGATCTCCAATTCACTAGCTGGGTTTAAGAAGATAAAACTAGGATGTGGATCCTTGAGGAAATCAGAAAAGGACGCAGAAGTACTGATTTTGTTTACGCAAGTTTGGGACCAATTTCAGGAAAAAAGAATTAAACTTATTAGAATATATGACCCGGGCAGAGATTTTGGAAGTGTCATTAATAAAATAAGTTGGATATTTAGCCTTAGTGGACTTACCAAGGACATTATTTATTGTTTGCCAAGTGTTCTTAATATTGTATTTATATGTATCCAATATGTTAGCATAGTATTTTACATGAGACCTTTATAAAGTGTGTTAATTTATTTCTATATTTAATGTAGTTAGACTTATTGGTATCGCTAGGATGTTTAATATACTTTTTGTAAAGTTAATTCCTAGTTTTAATTGACTTAATTATGCCTGCAGTAATCCAGGGTTTAGATTGCCTACGTAAGTTGATTTTTTCCTTGATTTTGGGAAAGTGTTTGTCATATAGTTCAGTAATTTTGTTTATAAAAATATTCTAAGAATTATCTGCAGAGGAGCTATTTTAACACATCATCCCAATTAATTACACTAAGCTCAGTTCTGAAAGAAGCAATCGTAGTCTTAGTTATTTTACTTTTTGTATAGTAATGTTTAAAATTGGAATTGAATGTGTAATTATCATCGTTTAGTATTTGAAATATTGGAAAATGATTGGTGATATCATTAGATAATATACCAGGTGTTATTTTATGATCCAGTACATTAAAAGATATATTGTCTATTAAGGAGGAAGTCCTTGTCGTCACACGAGTTGGTTTGTCAATTAATGGATAAAACATTCCCAAATACATAAATACCATACAAGAAATGCCCATAGTAGTAACAGGCCTAAAAACAAAATACTTTCTGATGGCCCTGTAAGAAAGTCTGGACCAGAATTATGGAATTCTTTGGACAATAATATCAGAGATGTAAAAAAAAAAATAAGTGTATTCGAAATCAACTCAAGTCTATACTTATATCTCTTGTAATTCCATCATGGAATATTAATGCTGGTAAGAGAACTTTTCTTCACAGAGCTTGCAGTCTTTGGAATAAGCTACTTATAAATATTCGCTCTAACTATATCTCTATGAAATTGCATACATTCAAAACTTGTATTGATCAACTGTTATAATTTGGTATATTTTTGTATATACTGTATGTCATTTACATTTAAATGTGAATTGTTACTTTGTTGCATATTATGTTTTGTATCATCTAACAGGGCCCTCTTGAAGATCAGTACAAATTACTGAAGAGGCTACCCTGGGTTAAATAAATAAATGTACTATCAGCATGTAAAATACATCATTTGCAGAAATCAACAGTCGGAAAATGTGCACGTGATGACGTGATGGCGGTACGAGCGTTCCTGACCTGTTGTTGAGCGTTATTGGCACAAGACACGGTATTTCCGTGCCAAAAATATATATATATACGGAGTTCAAAGGAACAAGCACTACAACATGTTGGAGATGAACAAAAGGACAAAAGGTCAGACAGGGAAATCCCTACAACTGGAAAAAATCGAAAGTAGTCTACACAAATCATAACTGCATAATACCTGTCACACATGACTAGTCACACCAGGACAACGCACCACAGCCCTGATCCCCCAAAAGAGGAATACTACTCATAATTCCAAACTAAGTCACGTTTGTATTGATTTCTGAAGTATATCACAGCATTACAAATGAATATTTTTCATCCAATGAATTCCAGAGAATATGCCCAGCAGATGCTCGTAGTTAAAGGCTGGATCAGAGATTTCTTGAGGAGGGCTCCCTCAATTTTCAAACGATAGTGTTTTTTGCATATACATATGCTTTGTCCTATCTTAATCAACTGTGTGAAAGAAAACCTAAGCTCAAATCGGGGAAGTACCTTAGAAAATACATCTTTGTTATAAAAAATTCCGGATCCCGCGAATTTTTGTTATACACATATTCATGGCACGTAATACGGATACATGAATGTTTACTGCATCAAGACGAAAAATCCGAAATCATCTCAAACTTTGGAAGGGTGGTGTTTAGGTTACTATCTTTAGTTCTCATGACTATTTTTAATATACCACCCAAAAAAATATTTGAATCTGATGAGTTTCAGCCTTTAAAAGTTATAATTGTTGGCAAATCGTGTGTTATCGTCATGAAGTTGTCGTTTTGAAAAAAAAATATGTGGAAATACGGTGATAGCATATTGGGGGTAGTGTTTGTACATAAATTCACCCAATTCAAATATCATGTAAATGGTATAAACAAGGTCCAGAATTGCATCTGAATAACTATTGATATGTTTTCTTAGGGACACGTGTTGGGCAAAGATGTAGGGTAGGGAAGTGTTCATTTTGTTGAGCAACCAATATTCGTGAAATTAGTTCCACTCAATCTATGACAAATACTAGTTATACCTTGACACAAAATTGCAACAGAAGTATTTTAAAAAGTGCGAAAAAAGCATGGTCATATGTTAAAGGATTGCCGCAGTTCCCGGATAGATTCATTGAGCCACAAGTATTATCAGAGAGATAATTCAAACATCTTGGTTCAATTAGATAACAAAGATATATGAGTAGGACGGGGGGGGGGGGGAATGTCCCTATCTGAAAGGATGGATTTATGTGCGCCTCCGGCCAGGTGAACATTAGGGGGACCCTTTCTGATAAATGTACCAAAAATAGGGGGTACAGCTGAATAAAAATGGAGTCATCAGTTCTGAAACGGTAAGAGAAATTGAGGAATTTCACAAAGAAGCGCCACTTTTTCAAACCCGGGGTTTTTGCTATTTAAGAATGCTTACCAAGTATTAGATCACATCTAAAGTCATTAAGCCAGAAATTACGATTGTCTTTATGTCAATAAGATGATGATTTATATTTTCGGTCGCGCATGACCAGAAAACTCAAAGCATCGCGCCTTACTTCGTTATAGGACGATTACGATAGCAGGCCAAGTGTGGAAAAACAAGGTTTTTGCGGTTGGTTTTCTTTTGAACTTTGTTTGTCCAATAAATCTTGAAACTTTCTCGGTAGTAGTTATTAGGTGGGCTATACAACCGATCCAGTGCAAATTTGAAGAGAAATTTGATGTCCTGAAAAAAAATCTCCTCCTGTCACTGTTTTAAAGGGGGTATACTGAGGTGAAGACCAGAGGGTTGTATTGAGTCCATCCCCACGAATGCAATGTGTTTTTGGGAGAATTTGAAAGGCAACGAGAGATTTAAGAGATTTTTCCAATAACAGGTGTCCCAGCCCCAAAATATGAAAAATTCGGATTTTGCAATGCGGGTAAAACTCTCTGATCAAAAAATACCCCACGAACGGATTAGCTGTGGAACTGTTTCTTTGGTTCAAAAATTTTGAAATTTCTACATTTCATATGAGGAGCAAATACGCAAAAATTCAGTATAGTTTTTCGTGAAATATAAGCATATACAAAATCACCTTTGTTTTCTTTTAAGTTATTTCTGTCGCAAAATAAAGTTAAGGAAGCCAAGGGGTGTCTAATCTACATTGTGAAATCACTACATATCACAGAAAATATGGATGCACTTAAAATCTCTCGTTGAACCTTTAACCTCAATAAGGTAGTGATCCCACTAAAATGATATCCTAATACCTAAAAACCCTAACTTTTACACCCATTTAGCCTACAAAAGTACTCAGTACTTAGGGAATGGAATTTATCATGATGGGAAATGTTTTCTGTCCTTTAACATCTTGGAAAACTTTATCCTAGTACTGACGTGTGTTGGTACAGTACAGTAATGCACATTGAATCATTTAGGGATTGGTTCAAACACCATCTGGTAAACAAACTGAGGTTTTAAAATAGGAAGGAGTTCAAATTGCTATAAAATGCTGTTTTTAATTGATAAAAGGTTCAAAATGTGCGCACAGGCCGCCAAACAAAAATGTTGAATTGGGTGTTAAAAAATCTTTTAAAAACTGATACTTTTATTCAAAACGTTGGGGGTCAAACAAAGCTTTTTACAAACGGGGGATCATTGGTAATAGCCCGGGTTAATAGGTAGGATAGCAGCACCAAAAGTTAGGTTATGGTACAAGCCATGTTTTGAAAAGGTTCTCTCCCCTGAGGCCCATTCTGCGTAACCGTGGTGGAAGTGCCCCCATTGTCTCTCATTTTACCGTGAAAGATCCACTACCACCACCACAGTACATAATCTTCTGCACATCCCTTGAGATTACAATGCTAGCCTGGGCCTGAAAAAGTCTTCATTTGAAACCAACGAGAAATGGTGTACATGGAACTAACTTACTTAGCCAATAACGAATATATGGCAAAATCACGCAAGGAGACTGTGGACACACCGCACCAAATGGAGAGCTTTCCAGAAGATGAATACATTCTGGTATGAAAGAGGTGGATTAACAGAGCCTACAGCACGTTTAAAGTTGTTTGATCATAGATCATGTAGCGGCCAGATAAGTGATCATCAGAGTAAACTCCCTCCCAGAGATCCCAGCAAGAATCAAAGGTGAATCAGCTGAGGAGTGAGTGCCTTAACACAGGGGTTTCAAACACTTTTTTTAGCTTAGTCCGGCGGGAGTCACAGTCCTGGCTCCATAGGACGATAACGGAAAACAGCGTGAACTAATGTGGAGTGGAGAGTCAACTGAATGACGTGTGCTCTATTCTTGACCGTTGTAGCCGAAACTATGAGTACGCCGGACTATACTTAGCAAATTATTATCAGAGAGTATAAATTCAAACATATTGGGTCAATTAGATAACAAAGATGTATATAGCTAGGACGGGGGGGGGGGATTCCCTATCTGAAGTGATGGATATATGTGCGCCTCGGCCAGGTGAAAATTAGGGCCCTTTCAGATAAAATGTACCAAAAATAGGGGGTACAGCTGAATAAAAATGGAGTCATCCAGTATGAAACTTTAAAGAGACATGAGGACATTTCCACAAAGAAGCGCCCCTTTTTTTCAAACCCGGGGTTTTTGCATATTTAGAATGCTTACCAATGTATTAGATCACATCTAAAGTCAATAAGCCGAATACGATGTCTTTATGTAATAAGATGATGATTTAGTATTTTCTGTCGCGCATGACAGAAAATCAAAGCATGGTTTTCTATAGGGACGATTACGATAGCAGGCAAGTGAAAACAAGGTTTGCGGTTTTCTTTTGAACTTGTTTGTCCAATAAATCTTTGAAACGTTCTCGGTAGGTGGGCTATACAACCGATCCAGTGCAATTTGAGAGAAATTTGTATCCTAAAAAAATCTCCTCCTGTCACTTTAAGGGGGTCTACTGAGGTAACAACCCAGAGGGTGTATTGAGTCCATCCCACAATGCACTGGTTTTGGGAATTTGAAGGTGCAACGAGAGATTTCAAATAACAGGTGTCCCCCCCAAAATATGAAAAATTCGGATTTTTGCACTGGTGTAAAACTCTCTATCAAAAATATCCCCATCTGAAAGGATTAAGCTGAGAACTGTTTCTTTGGTACAAAAATTTTGAAATTTCTAATTTCATATAGGAGCAAATACGAAATTCAGCCTAAGTTTTCTATTGAAATATAAGCATATACAAATCACCTTTTGTTTTCATTTTAAGTTATTTCTGTAGCAAAATAAAAGTTAAGGAATCCAATGGGTGTCTAATCTACATGAAATCACTACATATCACAGAAAATATGGATGACTTGAATCTCTCGTTGCACCTTTAACCTCAATAAGGTCATGTGATCCCACAAAAATGCTATTCCTAATACCTAAAAACCCTAACTTTTACACCCATTTAGCCTACAAAGTACTAGTACTTCAGGAATTTTTATCATGATTGTGAAATGTTTTATTGTCCTTTAACATCTTGAAAACTTTTTATCCTAAGTACTGACGTGTGTTGAGTACAGTACAGTATATGCACATTGTAATGCATTATGGGATTGGTTCAAAACACCCTCTGGTAACAAACTGAGGTTAAAATAGGAAGGAGTTCAAATTGCTATAAAATTGCTGTTTTTAATTGATAAAATTGTTCAAAATGTGCGCACAGGCCGCAAAAATGTTGAATTTGGGTGTTAAAATTCTTTTAAAAACTGATACTTTTATTCAAACTTGTGTCAAAAAAGATTTTAAAAAGGGGGTCATTTGGTAATAGCCCGGGTAATAGGTAGGATAGCAGCACAAAAGTAGGTTATTGGTACAAGCCAGTTTGAAAAAGGTTCTATCCTGAGGCCCATTCTGCGTAACCGTGGTGGAAGTGCCCCCATTGTCTCTCATTTTTACCGTGAACTTATCCACTACCACCACCACAGTACATAATCTTCTGCACATCCCTGGAGATTACAATGCTAAGCCTGGGCCTGAAAAAAGCTCTTCACTTTGAACCAACGAGAAATGGCATGTACATGGAACAACTTAACCTTATTGCCACTAACAGAATATTTCAAAATCAAGCAAGTAGACTGTGGACACACCGTCACCCAAATGGAGAGCTTTTCCAGAGAGACTACATTCTGGTATGAAAGAGGTGGATTAACAGAGCCTACAGCACGTTTAAAGTTGTCTGATCATAGAATCATGTAGGGGCCAGATAAGTTATCCTCAGAGTAAACTCCCTCCCAGAGATCCAATAAGAATCAAAGGTGAATCAGCGGTGGAGTGCCTTAACACAGGGTTTCAACACTTTAGCTTAGTCCGGCGGGAGTCACAGTCCTGGCTCCATAGAAGATAACGGAAAAAAAGCGTGAAACTAATGTTGCGTGGAGAGTCAACTGAATTGAGTGCTCTATTCTTTACCGTTGTAGCCGAACTATGAGTACGCCGGACTATAATTACTTCTACACCGGTTCCCATCCAGACTGGACCTTTTACTATAGAGGAGACACCTGTACCCATCATTAGATTTTGGCGGGATTTAAATTTTGGCGTAAAAACGGCAGCCATCTTGAAAAATTATCATTCTATAATGTGTCTCATCTCAAGTTGACAGTGACGTAATCATGTTTCAAACCGGTTGACCTTTTTACTGAATTTTCGTACACATAAGAGATTAAAATAATAGTGCCCTCTAAAATTGCTCTTTTTAACCCTTTCCCCAGACTTTGGGCTACTTCAAGCCCAGATTCGCTTCAGCGGTTCCATTGTTTTAGGGCAGTCAACTTGAACCATTACTCAAAACTAACGGGACATAGCAATTCTGACCGCAGACTGCCCTAGATTTTCTAGCCAGAGTGTCTCGCCTCGAGGCCGTTTATCAATGAAACTGCAACCCGATATCAGCACATGTGCCCACACATGTTTGCCGACGGGAGGCCAGTAGTTACCAATCTTTATCCCTAAAATCCCTGGTGTGTGAGGCCATGAAGTGACCTAGCACGGGTCCAGGGAAAGTGTTAAAACCATAAAAGGATTGAATCTCTTATTAATCATATTATAGTAGATTCAAATTAAGTGAGACTTCTTGCATATTTTCACGGGGTGATATTGATAAGAGGGTTCAATCCCCGGCCATGTGGAGACGAGGACTTTGTTGCCATTACAAAACATTGTGTCCATGGTACAAAGTTACTTTACAGAATCGGCTTACTGGAAACTGATGCATTTAGTTCTACAATGTCTGTTAATGATAGAACTTATGCCATGGCTGGCCTGGATGTCAAATCCGCATTGCGCTAACAACTCAGCAATACAAGGTTGGACCATATTTGATGCCAAATAAAAACTTAGTTTGCGTGCATTGATATGAAGATGCATATTTCTTTTAAATGCTGGTAAGGGTGATATTTTGCAGTGTCAAAAGGCAAGTTATTTCAAATGACGTTAGAAATAATTGCCTGTGTTTTCATCCTGATACTTCAATTGAACCATCCAAGCTATCTTAGATGTGAAAGTGAATGTATTTTAAGTCAACATTTATTTACTAACTACATTACTGTACATTTTATGAGTACCATAAACTTTTTACCTGTGGCCATTAAAATAATTCCTCTTACCTCTTCACGGTGAATGGACAGAGCTAAAACTTTTAACGAGGTTATCGATTATTTGAAAATCTACTATAATTTTACTTCATTTTAAAATTTTAGTGTTAGAACCCATTAAAACAAAATATTCTGTTGATTCTGGAGTTTAGCGGTTGTACTGTCATGTCACTCAGGGCAGCTCTCAGACAGGGGAGTTTCCGAACCCCATCTGTTGAGTTTTGAGCCGATATTTCAAGCCGTTTTGATGTGAGACCTAAAAAACGTGATTTTAATATGTAAAATTAAATATTGGTCGACCAAAATAGGGCACGTTTTCGCTCGTAACATCCAAAACCAAATATCATTTAGCCCTAAGATTTCACAGGGTAAATGACAAAAAAAATGTCAGAGAGAACGTTCATGTGACTGTGCAGTTGAGTATGGACATGATTTTTTACTGAAAATGATAGATTAGGGTGCGTAGAATAAGAATCTGCCGGGTGCCACCTGGGCATCCTTGAGCATTTTGAAAAATCCAAGATGGCGTCGCCATAGATGATAATTATCTATTCAACCCTTTATTATCAAACTATGGAGTTATTACATATACTATAGGATCCAATGAACAGGTGTATGGCAGTTGTAACATTAAATTCATACTTCAAATTTAAAATGGAAGCCAAATCAATAATTTTAAAATATGCCCTAAAAAACAGCAAATACATGCACGATAAAAAATAGACGTGAGATACTTGATATGTTAGTTGACCACATAAAATGTATTTCTGATACTTTTAAAATTGTAACATGACGTCAATCAATATGGCAGCCAAAAACGTGAACATCTTCAAAAATACTTGACTCAACTTTACGGTCAGGCCATAACTTGGACCATATCTACCCGACTAAAACCTTTCTTCAGATACCAAAATTTTGACCACTTCCGATAAAATCTGGGGGTTCTGGGGACGAGGCTATTAGCGATCGGACCATTGGCCTTTATTTAACTTTGATCGTTTATGCGAGTGTTTAGCCAAAAATGTTTCTATACTTTTGGACACAAAACTGATTTTTCTCATTTACCCTGTGAAATCTTAGAGCCAAAGATTTGGTTTGGAAGTTAAATGAGCGAAAATTGCCCCATTTTGGTCCCAACATTAATTTTTTCCACAGTAATCTATGCGTGGGGCTTATAAAATCACGTTTTTTAGTGCCTCTCGCATCAAAAACGGAATGAAATATCGGCGGGAAACTTTTACCGATGGGGTTTTGGAGTGGAAGGCCAATCTATCAAGAGAAACTTCATATCCTTAAAAAATCGTGGCCATCCCCCTTTAAGTTGTTTGAGGTCATAGAAGGTGAAGTAATTAAAATCGTTGCATGGTCATGAAACCTAGTGGATTTAATCAACATTTTTACTTTTTTTTGGGCGTGAGGTTAAATCTTTGGGTCATAGCTGTCACAATTTTAATCCGTGGATTCTCCATGAAATCTTAACTCCATCACCAATTTCTAACCGCCACTCCGGGCTCCTACCGGAGCGTGGTGGATGCCGTTCATTTCCCGCCTTGCTAAACTCCATTTTCTGGTGTCAAATATTTTAAACCCACATTTTACGACCCTTTGTCATGCAAAAACAAACATCCAACCGGGGTATAGGTAAGATACATTGTACAACATAGGAATATTACACTTGATTTGATACCAATAGATGGCAATGGTTCTCAGTCTTTTCATTTAATCTATGTAACCAAAATGTGTACCACCATGCCTATCATAGTGACGTCATACTATGAAATGTTCCAGTACTCTTTTAGATACAATTGGAAAGAAGAAACTGGTACCAAATGTATATGAATCGGTTGTTCAATAAGGAAGATCACAGGAGGGGTGTTACCATGCACTCCCCACGCCCCTTCGGGTTGTATTGTTTACAAAAAATGGTTCAGGTGGACAAGGGTTAATGAAAAATAAATCCATACTTTGAGTAAACAGTGGACAACAAGTGAACGCATATGAATGTGGAGGAACATTGCTAGTTAAATTGATAAGCAGCAGCGATTATCCGATCCGAAACATCGAAAAAATCTTCAAATTTGTTGTTTTGGTATTTGGTATGATGTCTAACGACCACAACCTGCAAGTGGGTGGTTTTAAAATCCGTTAGTGGATTAAAGATACGTTTTTCTTTTCCTTTTTTCATTTTGTTCCCATAGAGGAAAAACAACTTTATTCATAATTATTCATATAAATAATATAATACAACAATTTTACAATAAAAGTAATCCAGCCAATACATCAGAATTAAAGTTACATGCGCTCCAGATGTATTACTTTCTAGTATTCCATATACGCTGCAAAACAGTGCAATATATGTGGCAGTCACCACAGAGCCCAACATAATACTCTCAAAATGTGTGAGGAGCAGAAGGAAAAAAATAAAATTTTACATTAACTACATCGGTCCTCGTACCACATCGTGTGTCGTCTGCCGTCCGCACTTGTGATAATAGGCGTCACATGAACCGTTCGACCGTGATAAGGTAACCCTTGACCCTCAAATAATGAGGGTCCCACATGCAAACCTCCATAACCCATTCCGTTTCAAACTTAACTTCAACTTTTCAAAATGGAGGTCAATTTCACATCCCAGCCCATCCACACTCTACCTCAACACCGACCTTTGAACCTAATCGGAATGTGGCCTTTGACCTTGGTAAGTGGCCTTTGACCTTGGTAAGTGGTCTTTGACCTTGGTATGGCCTGTTGACCTTGGTACGTGGCCTCTGACCTTGTAGTAGCCTCTGGACCGTGGTAAGTGACTATTGACCTTGGTAAGTGAGAACCCTTGACCCGACAAGTGACCTTTGACCATTGGTAGTGCCTTTGACCTTGCATATGGCATTTGACCTTGGTATATGAATTTACCTTGGTAATGAAGGTAACCCTTGTATATGACATTTTACATTGGTATGTGGACCTTTGACCTTGGTATGTGACCTTTGATCTTGCTACGTGAACCTTTGACATTGCTATACATTGATCTTTGACCCTTGCTATTGACCTTTGAAACCTTGCCTAAGTGACCTTTGACCTCCACAAATGGGGGATGCCATATCACACCTGCGAACCCCCAAGTTTGGTCCAAATCCATCGAAGTATGTGGACATTAACCTGGCAAACATTACCCCTTCTTCACACATAAGCAACATAAAAACAACAGACATCCACAACAGTGGACGAAAGTGATCTCTATATGTATGTCTTCCTTGCCTTAAGGCAGGTGACACAAAAACCACACCAACAATATACCACAATAATTCCCACCGATCCTGAGCTCCCTCACACTTGGATAAATCAAATTACTTTGCCCCCAGTTGCCGCCCAAAAACACACAACAACATGACTGCGCGGTGGCACCGGCCTGGATGTGGTATTCGAAACTGGGTACCAAACATCCAAAACAGACACATTACAAACCATCCTTCCAACCCATTCCACCGCACCTTCAATGGCGATCCTCATCGGTATTATATTAATACATGCTGCGTATTTATACATGCTAAAAAAGGCAGCCAGTACATAACCCTGAAAAGGTATCCACTTCTTATAAAAAGATGGAGATTCTCATTCCTTGTATAAAATACTTTTCCAAAGAATAATATCTCCTAGCTTCTTTTGAACCATTAGAAAAGAAGGATGTTTCCCCCATCATTTTTATTTTATATATATATGAAACCGCATAAAAGAGGAAAAGATTCATTACTTTTGACTTTGGGTTTCTGGTACCAACACCAAACATATTTCATTATCTATACTAATATCCGTATTAATAGTATCATTAACCCATTTTTAAGATTTGGTTCCAAAAAGGCATTGTAATATTACACGTACAAAATAAATGAATCATAGTCTCATCTTCCTTACTACAGAATGTACAAAGATTGGTATCTAATCTGCCACTTTTAAAAGGAAAGATTTGACACCCAGGAATTCTATGATTATTGCTATACTGGAACCATCTTAATTTATTGTCAATAGTACAGGTAAAGGGAGTAATATTAATATTAGACCATATATTCGGGTCATAATGAAGATCAAACTTTTTTTCTCCCACTTTCATGACTTGTTTACCAACCTTTTTCTATAATAAAATTATCATAATCCTCCGTGAACCTTTCTTATCCTTAAGAAGAATATCAAAATTAAAAGGCTTAAAGGGGTAAACCAACCTAACTTCTTTTTTAAGATACTGACTCTCCAATTGACAACAGCATGGTGCATGTATTCTCGCCAGTTGTGTCTCGCCTTAAAAAACGCTACGGAAAGCCATGATACAATTTGTGCGCTCAACCATTAAAACACCAATTGGGCCTTTATACACTCAAGTTAGTTCTTTAAAAAACGACGATGTTACTCATGTTTAATTTGAACAGCCCCCAATTTTCCAAATAATTTAAACACGTTTTACGAAATTTTTAAGTACGGCGATTTTAAGCTAAAATCGTGTTTAGCTAAATTGGTTTCTGGAATACGGGCCTTAAAGTGCCGTTGTTTAACATGCAGAAAGGGTAACATAACCGAAGAGTGAAAGCAGTTATACAGAAAGGAAAAGAGAATGAAAGTATAAAAAAACAGGAAGAAAGGTTTTTATTCCGAAAGGTCGATATTCCGAAGTAATACTCCGGAGTAATGACCTTTCGGAGTAATGACTCTTCAGAATAAAAATTCAGGTTTTTAATCCGAAAGGTTTTTATTCTGAAAGGTCGATATTCCAAAAATTCGGAGAAACGGCCTTTCGGAGTAAATGATCTTACGGAGTAATGACCCTTCAGAATAAAAATTCAGGTTTTTAATCCGAAAGGTTTTATTCCGAAAGGTCGATATTCCGAAAATTCGGAGAAACGACCTTTCGGAGTAATGACCTTTCGGAGTAATGACCCTTCGGAGTAATGATCCTTCGGAATAAAAATTTAGGTTTTTAATCCGAAAGCTTTTTATTCCGAAAGGTCGATAGTCCGAAAATTCGGAGAAACGACCTTTCGGAGTAATGACCTTTCGGAGTAATGACCTTTCGGAGTAATGGCCCTTCGGAATAAAAATTTAGGTTTTTAATCCGAAAGCTTTTTATTCCGAAAGGTCGATAGTCCGAAAATTCGGAGAAACGATCTTTCGGAGTAATGACCTTTCGGAGTAATGGCCCTTCGGTATTAAAATACTAGTTTTTAATCCGAAAGGTTTTATTCCGAAAGGTCGATAGTCCGAAAATTCGGAAAAACGACCTTTCGGAGTAATGACATTTCGGAGTAATGGCCCTTCGGAATAAAAATACTGGTTTTTAATCCGAAAGGTTACACATTTCATGAAACAGAGCTAAACAGGAACATAACAAAGTCAAGTAGCGTATTAAAACACCACTCAGAAATAACAGAACTGGATACAAAGAACTGCAACATGACCAGAGCATTCTCCTTTGTTTCCGGAACATGCCGAATCTGTTTGAAAAGCAGGCAAATATCTTCATGATTAAGATTTGAAGCCCAAAATGACAACCTACCGGGTGACATACAGATTTCATTTTGTCCCGTGTGACATAACAACGAGGGATCACAAAACATATTTAAAGGGGGATGGCCCGATTTAAGGATATGACATTTTCATCCTGATAGATTGGCCGTCACCCCAAAACCCCATCTGTAAAGTTTTGCGCCGATATTTCTACCCGTTTTGATGCAAGAGCTAAAACGTGATTTTGTAAGCCCCATAGAGTACTGTGTAAAATTAATATTGGTCGACCAAAATGGGGCACATTTTCGCACATAACTTCCAAACCAAAAATCATTAGCCTCTAAGATTTCACAGGGTAAATGAGAAAAATAGTAGCTTTCTTCTAATACCAAAATGTTGACCACTTCCGGTACAATTTGGGGCTTCTGGGGACGAGGCTATTAGGATCGGGCCATGGACCTTTAACATAGTTAATCCACTGGCTGATGTTTTATCTCCTTCCTTACCGGGCTAGCCAGGTTCCCAGCTCTGGTTCCTGCTGGACTGAAATCCTGATTCAGGAAGAAGGGATGCAAGCTGAATGAACTCTCCTCTCCATATTTTCTCTTTCGATGTCAATGGTACGTCTGCTCCTAATGGGTCACACCAATGATCCGTAATGTAGGATCATTGGTCACACACTGGCCAAGGGGGCCGATCTGTCATGTGAGGTCAATGAACTTACCTGTACAAGTGATGGAACCTGCCCGGGCTCAACTGATCTATTCATACTTACTTGCTGCCTACCCAGATCAAGCGTATACCCTTGGAAGGGTACCGCCCCCGCAGTTTGGGCTGACCCTACACTGTTAAAAAAATTTCCGTAAATTTACGGAAATTTCTGGCAGCAGTATTTCCAGTCATTTTTAGGGTAAATTTACAGAAATTTTTGTCAATTAACGGAAATTTTACAGTAATTTTACAGAAATTTGTCTCATATTATGGAAAAAATGTGTATTTTAACAGAATTTTTCCGTAATTTAAAATTACGGAACCAAAAAAAAAAGTCCGGAAATATTGCTGCCAGAAATTTTTGAAATATTTCCGTAAATTAACATTTTTTATGTTTTTTGTTTTTTATTGTTATTGTTTTCTCAAACAGATTTTCCGTAAATTTACGGAAAATCTGTTTTCTTAATTTACGGAAATTTTTAACAGTGTACCTGACCCGTATTAGCATGCGTTCCTGAAATCCCTGTACTACCATTACTGCCTTAAGTTACATTGCTTTAAGGCTCATATTGACTAGCTACTTCTGGCCCTGTGAAAGTTGGCAACGGTGGAATACTGTTGGCTGTTGACCTGCCCTCCCCAATCCGCCTTGTAGGGTCGACACTTGCAGAGGGTGATTAATTGCTAATAGACCGTATTCAATATGACGTCAGCCACCAGACATGTTGGTGGACAAGATGCATACATACATTCCAGGACTACAATTAATTAAGCTGTCAATCGATCCATGTGTAGCGATTGCACAGGGATCATTGACAGGTGAATGTATTGTAGTTCTGGAACGTGTCTACTTGTCCACCAACATGGCTGCCTATTGAATACGGTCTATACCCTGGTAAGGCATTTGGTAGTAAGTGGTTTGTCCTGCTACGGGGTTGTCTTTCTCTTCTATCTCTTGGTCACAATATTATATAAGTTTGAATTTCTACTTAAATTATTCTTTTAAGTTTTCTGAAATTATTTGTAATTGATGTAAATCAAATCACAGTTGTTTTTACATTAGAATTTTTTGGTATATTATTGGTATATACAATTGCTCTTTTTTCATGTCAAGCGCCTAGCGGCCTCTGCATTAGGCGCTATGTCAAGATTGTTATTATTTTTTCGTAATGATTATTATTATTATTAGGCTGGCAGATGGTTGTTCATACACTACTGGATGTTGTACCGTTACCATCTGTTGTTGCCACACATTCTGCGCTGTCTCTGGAACTGGCTGTTGGCTTAAACTTGATTGCTGTTGCTGTTGCTGTTTATCAGTTTGTATGATAGGTGCTTCGGGCTGTGGGTTTGCCTTCTGTTGTTCCGCACCGCAGGGATCATTTCCAGAAAAAAAGTGAGTCACCTGCGTAAAAGTGAGTCAATTTGTCCGCATAGTGAAACACTTTGCCTTAAAATGAGTCACCTTGACTCATTTTTGGACCAAGTGTTTCACTATACGGACAAGTGACTCATCTTTTTCTGTGTGTGATATGTCAAATTTGCGGAGAGACCCAAAAATTCTGTTTGGCCACTTTTAGCCATACAATGCGGAGAGACTGACACCGGCGTATAGCGTAACTCATTATCACTTAAGTGGACGGGGGGGGGGAGTTGCGCTAGGAACACGTACGCTACATTTTGTCAGTTTTACGACTAACGATATACTTTTTCTGACTTTTTTGTAATTGTGTAATTTTTGGATACGCATCTTTTAATGAAAAAATATTTAAATCTATCGGCCGTTAATTGATAATTACGTATACGTTGGGTCCTGTAAAAATTATTTTACTCATGTTGAGTAAAAATGTCACAGCTCTTAATGTTGAGTAAAATCTTAGTCAAAGTTGAGTAAACCTTACTCATTGTTGACTAAATCTTAGTCGTTGTTGGGTAAAATATACTCAGCTTTGTGTAAAGTTTACTCAACTTTGACTAAGATTTTAGAGCTGTGACTTTTTTTACTCAACATTTTTTGGAGTGTTAACCCCCCTTGTCCACAAACGGTCGTGAGTGTCAGTAAAAATGTTAATTAAAGCAAGTAATTCAGAATATTTTTCCTGATTATGTTTATATGTTCATGTAATTAAACAATAAATAATAATATAAAATTCAGTTAACCTTTATATGCGAGAGCGATCACTTTGATTTGCCATATCTCCATCACGCCACTGTGCAAACCAATGGCAAAGTTACGCGGCAGACATAGCCCACCTACCAAAAATATGACATATTAAAAATGACACCATTTGTGTTCTAGTATAGGTAGATTGATCCTTTTAGAACACATATTAAAAACATATTTACATTGAAATATATATTTGTGAAGAGCGAGGCCGTGATAATTTGTGTTCCTTTTTTAGCAAAACAATAGCACTGTTGATATCCAGTAAATCACTCGGTATGCAGAGGATTAAAGCACTTCAAATTACTTTTTATCTGGAAGTACAGAGCGATTGTTATTACCCAATGGCATTCAGTTGATAAGACAACAGGTGCTAACACCACCCCGATTTTAAGATTGAGCTATTAGTCGTGACCACACGGTGGGACTTAAGTCACTTATGACCGGTGCTAACTTCGGTCGGTATTACTGTCTGTTCAATTAACTTAGATGTCTGGTTTTTATTAATGATTTAAAAATAATACGCACGTATGAAAAAATCACAGAAAAGAAAGTTGTTGGGTATCTTTGGACCTAAGAATTTCTACATGACAAAAGGAATGGGACAATTTAAACCTTCAAATCTATTGAAATCTGGGCATTTAATGGCTCGTTTGAAAAGGAGCGAATGAAGGTTTGGCACATTAGTAATTATGTGGAAGGTTCCATTGACTCCGCTTTGTAGGTAGTAAAAGTTGTTCTCAGAGAATCGGAGCAGATTATATTCACGATCAATATTGTCCTCCACTGGTATGCATGAAATGAATAATGTCAACTTTGTTCACCAGGATCAAATCCGAACCCTTGTTATTTGCAACTGACTTTTTTGCAATACAAACGAGATAATATCCAAGTCAACAGCATTAATTTGAATGGACGACATTCAGGAGAGCCTATAAGATTTTTGTTCGAAACCAATTGAATAAAAAGACAGGACCTCTATTAACAATATCAGGGTTTCAACGATGCATTTATATGCCATGCATTAATGCATGCGCAAACACCTGAATCAAAGCAAGGTCCACACGAATCAATAATTGCTCGTAACAATGCTTTTGAAGCGCCCCTAATTTGTGAATGGGTTTGCCAGCAAAGTTTCAGAGTCAAAAAGTCAATATTCCAAATGGACCCAGTTTGTTGTCGTTTGCTAATAAAAATCCGTGCAGAAAATTAATAAAAAAATTCAAAGAAGAAATATATTTTCAAGTTGGGACCCAATGATCTTGTTGGGTCCAATGATGAAAAACAAATTTTATTTCATGATTTTTTCTGAAATAAAGTAAAAATATTTTTTGAAATAATTAATAAAAAACGGAGCATCTAAGTTAATGACAACGAAGTAAGGTCGGACTTTTAAAAGTGGCAGTGTGGACGCGTATCGCAAGCAATTAAAGGCCATAACGTTGCGGCAACGCGTTGGCGAAGAAAGTAACAAACGCGTTGCGAAGAAAGTAAAGCAACGCGCTGCGGTTTCGGCCAATTAGAATGACGAATTTCTGTGACGTATTTCAAAAATTAGACCCATAACGCCTTGCAAAGTAACTAGCAACGCGTTGTGGAAACTCACAACGCGTTGCAAGCCTTCACAACGCGTGGCGAGCTTCACAACGCGTTGAGACCTTCACAACGCGTTGCGAAGGTTCACAAGCCATAAGGGTCATAACGTATTGCCGCAACGCGTGGTGAGAAAAGAAGAGTAGCAACGGGTTGTTGTGACATTTCGGCAAGGCGTTGCGGCCTCGGCCAATCAAAATCATTATTTCGTGACGATAAAAAAATTGATCCACAAACCGCGTTGCGGCAATACGTTATGACCCTTATGGCCTTCAACAACGCGTGTGCAAGCTTCAAAACGCGTTGCGAGCTTCACAACGCGTTGAGACCTTCACAACGCGTTGCGAAGGTTTCACAAGCCATAAGGGTCATAACGTATTGCCGCAACGCGTGTGAGAAAGAGGCAACGGGTTGGGACATTTCGGCAAGGCGTTGCGGCCTCGGCCAATTAGAATGACGAATTTCTGTGACGTTTAAAAAAATTGATCCACAAACCGCGTTGCGGCAATACGTTATGACCCTTATGTCCTTCACAACGCGTTGCAAGTCTTCAAAACGCTTTGCGAGCTTCACAACACGTTGTAAACTCACAACGCGTTGCGAAGGTTCACAAGCCATAAGGGTCATAACGTATTGCCGCAACGCGTTGTGAAGCTCGCAACGCGTTGTGAAGCTCGCAACGCGTCGTGTGTGTAGGGAGATTTATATTTTTGAAATACGTCACAGAAATTCATGATTTTGATTGGCCGACACCGCAACGCGTTGCTGAAATGTCGCAACGCGTTGTGACTTTCTCACAACGCGTTGCGGCAAGACGTTATGACCTTTCTGGCTTGTGCCGTCGCGCAACGCGTTGTGGGAAGCTCGCAACGCGTTGTGAATCCGCGCAACGCGTTGTGAAGGTTTGCAACGCGTTGCAAAGTATCTAGCAACGCGTTGTGGGTCTATTTTTTTAAATACGTCACAGCAATTCGTGATTTTGATTGGCCTAGACCGCAACGCGTTGCCGAAAAGCCGCAACGAGTTGCTACTTTCTCGCAACGCGTTGCGGCAATACGTTATGGCCTTTATGGCTTGCGATAGACGCGCACTGATCGGATCTAAATTCTGTCGGTATTAGTATCGGACTTAAATTTGGCAGTGTGGACGCGCATTAACGTATTAGCGCTTAGTTCCGACATAACCTTTAAGTCCGATAAGCTTATTACTGGTACTAGCTGACCGTAAGTGGTCCATGACAACTGGCATCGGAGTTATAAACGTTCACCCAAAGAAGGTTAAAATAATGATTAAATTGAAAGAAACATGTGAAAACATCGTTACTTATCGAAATGTTTTATTCATGTACAGGAACCTAAACACCATTGAAAAACTCACAATGACCATTTAAATGGTAATTAATGGCAAAATCAATGCATTTTGGTGAAAATGATACCTTCTGTGACAACCAATACAAAAGTAATGCAATGTCCGTCCGTGATGAAAAATTGTCCGTCCGTCATTATTTTCAATTTCGATTTTGGTGAAGATATATTTAATTGAAACTTCCATTCACACGTAGTGCAGGTCAATACAGTGAGATAGCTCAGCGTGTTTTATCTAATTTCTGACCTGCTAAGGAATAAACCCACTTTGTACATTCTTTTTTCATCACGTATGGACAATTTTGCATCAGAATACTAACAACCGTGTGACAAAACTATTTTTGTAGAAATATTTTCTAATATTGTTTGGGTTTCCGTAAAATAATGTTCAAGCTATAATATTAAACAAAACTTTAGAAAGTTTTAAAGTAAAAAAAATAAAACCAAATTAATTATAGTGAAAACAGTCCGTCTGTGATGTTTTTTAACACCTCCGTTACAAAATGGCCTGATCCAAAGGTCTCCACCCTTGTAACTTTTTAAACCATGGTCCAAGTAACTTGAGATATTAGGGATAATCCCTAAAGTGATTTCAACACGAACATCTGAAAATTAAATCTTCACATTGATGCTAACCCTAAACCGATCAGACTTAACCTTGCTCGAAGAGGACGAGGTAAAAAGAAGCCTGTTTTGGTTGTACATTCGAAACATGCGGAATGCTGAGCTGGCTTTCCATCAGGGGCGTAACGCGTAACTATAGACCTCTAGTCAAGGTGGGCAAGGACCTGAAGATTTCCCGATTCCGATTCAGAGGCGTATCCAGGATTTTGGAAACAATAATGTAGTATTTGGGAAACGTTTAATGTACTCGCTTCGCTCGCCGGCTGAGTAGCAAAAATGAGACGGGGGTCAGCCTCTTCATGCTGTAAATCATAACATCAAAACATCGGCTTCTCCTTGGCTCTCCTCTTCTCTTTACTCTTTCCTCCCTTTTTCTTGCCCCTTTTTTCTCCTCTGCCTTCAAAATGTGGGTGAGTCGCACACTTCGCCCACCCCGAGTAACGCCACTGCTTTCCGTGCTTTACTTCAGAAAAGACGAAAATACTACCGTTAGTTCCGATAGAGCGTCCGCACGTACTTTAATAGTACCGGTCATATAACTTTATGACCGGACTTAACCCTGTTCTTCTTCGGCATGAAATCGTCGGATTTAAGCCTCGTTAGGTCTCCGATAGAGTTAAACCCGATGCGCGTTCACACTGCAAATTTATTTCCGACACTAATACCGACCAATTTAGGTCCGGTAAAAAGTGACTTATGTCCGACCGCATGTGGAGACGATTACAATAGGGTACAATAGGCGTGAGGGGGATTAGCGGATTTTTTTAAAATTCCATCGGACATAGTTAATACCGGTGTGGCAGGAGATATAGTCCTCCGGGCTCACAGTCGATTAAGTTGACTCTTCAGGCAACATTAGTTTCACGCTTTATTCCGTTGTCGTCTATGGAGCCCGGACTATGATGCCTGCCGGACTATGATTACTTTCACACCGGTAATAACTACACGTGTGGACGCAGCTATTTTTTCATGACGCAAAGCACAAGATACTTATCCTCTTTCACGAATAAATAAACCTCGGGCTTCTATATACTGTGCGTTCAACTAACCTTGACCGCATATTTCATCATTTTTCCGAAGAGGAAACAAAGATGAACCAAAAATCATGAAAGAAAGTTGTTTGGCAGACTGTGACCTAACATCTTTGTGCAGAAACAAAACTTAACTTACAGTAACTTGCCGCGTAACCCCATTTCTATTCAATTTACTGCGTTGTTAGCACAGGTCGCTAGACCCTTTCTTTTGTATTCTTCTAAATAAATGGTGGTAAATTGAATAGAAATGAAGTCCAGCAATAAGTTATAGATCTTGGTTCTGCACAAAGATGTTAGGTCACAGCTTACCAAACAACATAGCCACCATGAGTTTTGTTCACATTCATTTCTTTCTTCAAAAATGATAAATATACAGTCAAAATTACGAACTCACAGTAGAACCTCAAAGATTATTTTAATCGCGAACGAAGCCAGCTAATCGCGAACGAGGCGGTGACAACACCTGATATTTGTTCAACTGCATGGAGAGTAACAGCAGTTCCAAATAAAAAAAAAAAGAATCTGAAGTGCTTTGTCCGCTAGCGCTGCATACTGGGTGGATTTACTTACAAGTCCATTATTTTCTTGAGTCAATGTACGATAGCGTATGTCCCTTGGTCACTGATATTCAAATAAGAAGTTGAGATGGCATTTTATTAATTTTCATTAAAATGTGCAACCTTTACGGTTGCCATACCAATAAATGGTAATTATAATATTCATTAGTATTTATAGTGAAAAATGGTTTACTTCGGCGAAGTATGTAATCAAATTTAACAGTATTTCCTTTGATCACATGGCCAATGTAGCGAGGTCTTTGTCATGGCTCATCTGTCCCCCGTCTTTCAGATGTAACCATGGGGAGAGCGGGTAATTGAGCGGTACTACTGAGATTTGAACCTAGAACTTTCTGCACCAGAGGAAAAGACCTTAACCACTGTGCCATGCTCCTCCAATATAAAGAGTCAGTTATTGAAAATCACTCCATATCAATGTCTCAGTTCATGAACATAATGAAATTGCTCAGATATTTTTGTTTACATCTCTAAGGGTAATTGTATTTAATTATATTGCACAAATACAGTATACTCAGCGTCCATTAATTGCGAGAAGAACCAAAGCTAAAGTGTTCTGTAAATAAATTGAAATTAAGACTTAAAATGAAATTGCGCTTGTTTTTCAAGCTGAATACAAACAAAACCTCCTATGGTTTCACTTCGATTTCCAAGTTTTGTTGCATGGTAAAAACATGAAAACTTGGTGATCCAAAGTAAACTGTGGTCTTACACCAGCCATTTTGACTTTCTTATCTGGGACATTGAATTTTTTTTCACTCAGCATTTTCTTCTGTAATGTCGGGGAATATTAATTTTATAATCCTGCAATTATTCTCCCACCTTCTATTGTTAGACAATATTTTTTTGTTATACCAAAATCACTGCTAAAGGCTCCATGCATGCCTGTGTAAACGATGCATCTTTGTGTGGTCTCTCAGCAGACACGAAATAACGCTTTCGGAAAGCCTGTTTACCCCTCTTCATATCCAAAGCAAGCCTTTGAGCAGAAATAATTCCTAACTATTTTAATTATTTTTTATTCTGAATTTAGGGTTTTTTTTATTGATTTACACTGTAGTTGGTACCAGTGGTATGACTGGTGAATGAGTCGGTGTCCTGTATGTGATCCTTACAGACGACACATCTCTGAAAGTACCTTGTTGTGTAGGAGATGAAGTATCAGTTAGTGGGGGGGGGGGGAGCTCTCACATTCATGTCCCGTAGATTGCGGGGACGTTTGTAGGCCAAGATGGGAGTGTCAGGAACAACACGGCGAAGGCGATCTGAAGTGTGGAGAATGTGATGGTTAGTGTTGGCAATACGGCGCAAGGGTCAGACTGGGATGAAATGTAACAACAAGGGTGAGTTTGGGCGTAGCATCCTGGTTCATGGGTTTCTCTTCAAGAGCTGTAGTCCTGGGTAGTGAGTAGGCTCTCTGGATGGCTTGTTGAACTCTGCCGGAGCTGTTTCTTCAAATTCTGTGAATGGTATAGAAATCTAGAATCATTAGAACATATGCACCGAAGGCGTAGAGGCTGGCTGTAAGCAATGTCAGTTTTACAGTGGCAAGGGTGGTAACTTGGGGAATGGAGATACTGATGAGTGTCTGTAGGCTTGGTATATAGATCTGTGGAGAGTGTGCCTTCTGCTTTCTTGATGGTGACATCAAAGAAATGTGCCTGTTCGTGAGAATATTCAGAAGTGAATTTAATATTTCAGAAGTGGAAGGAATTGATGTGGTTAGTAAATGTGATGAGGCTTTCCTCATCACTGGTCCAGGTGAAAAATACGCATCAACGATGTACCTCCATTAAACCCAAAGACCACAAGATGCTGCAGCAAGCATCTCTGCTCTTCAATGCTGGAGGTGAAAAGGTAAGGTAGCGAGGGCGCCATCCTCGTGCACATCGCTGTCCCATGTACCTGCAAGTAATTGTAATTCATAAATCTGAAATTATTTTTGGTTAGTACATGGTTCATCAAAGTGGCCAGATCATCAATGGGGTCGTTGTGTGGGCACTCTTGGCCAAAGCTGCACAGCTGGCTGTGATACCTTCATTGTGGGGAATGTTGGTGTAGAGAGAATTGACATCAAAATGTTCCAATGACGGCAGTGCTGGGAACCTGGTCCTTGATTGTTTCAAGTTTCCTGAGAAAGTGGGATGAATGTAGGAAGGAGCCTGTGGAACAAGAGGTTTAATGAAATGGTCAACAAAGAGGGAGATGTTTTCTGTCGGTGAACCGTTGTCAGAGATGATAGGCCTGCTAGGTTTACCAGGCTTGTGAATCTTGGGGAGGGTGTAGAACCTGGCAGCTTTACAATCTGTGGGAGAAATAAATTGATGAGCTTTATCAGAAAGTTGACAACGGGTGTGCATATCATTCTAATGTGTGCTGTATCTGTTGAGAAAAAAAACTGTGTGGATCAGAATCAGGTATAGTTATCACGGTTGTTGGCTTCGTTGATGTACTTATGTCGATCCATGACAACTACTGCTGAACCCTTACCTGCTGGTTTGATGATGATGTCTCTGTGTGACTTAAGAGAGGCAAGAGCTTATTACAAGGGAGGTTATCATGTGATATGTCCATTCTGACATGACGACTAATGTCCAGAATTAAAAGCGTTGCAGTTCAACGATTCTATCTCCTCACAGTGAAGACTCCAACATAACAGCATGCAGCGTCAAAATAAATGCACGATATAAATCCACAGGAATCTGCTTCACAAATTAAGTTCCTTTTTGCAGCAGTTCTGAAGATAACTTTGTCCACTAGTTCAAGACAGCAAGATTCTCTAAGTGTCTTGATGACACAAACAATCAGGAGCACTAACAAACCAGATGTATCCACGAAAATGTCCGACTCTAACAAATGTCCACTTTAGGACCACAAACTAGAGTCCTTTTTTATTCCAAAACTGAAGCGCTTTTGGCTTGAAAGATGACAGCAGACAGATTAGCTTCCTGTGGTATATATAATATCAGTGGATCATTGTACTATGTACTGCACAGATCTACCATTCTGCAGATTTTTCTACTGGCAATTTTACCACAATATATATTTTGTCTCTAGTTAGGTTTCCCAAATATCTAATAATAACCTATTATCCAATTGGCTAACACACACTAGCCAATTCGTCGGCTTCATCACATACTGATCTATCTCACAAAATACGTGTTTCGAGAAAATCGCATTTGAAAATCTTCCCTTCGTAATACGCTCGATACATACCGATTGCGTCATTTACTACCAGGCAAAAGGAAAAATCATCAAGAAAACATTTCAGAGTTTTTAATTCAGTGAAAAATAAATGCTGGTTATCTAGCCAACGCTGTTTAATTTGACTGTTATCTTATAGTTATAGATCAGTATGTGACGAAGATTTTTTTTGTTTTTCCAAACGATGTCTTAGATAGAACACAGATAGACCAGTATGTGAAAAAAGGCGTATTATAAAAAAGCGCAATTGTCGTATCAGTGCATCACATAGTGATCTATGTCAGATCAAGGAAGAAAGAGATAAGAAGGAACCACAACGACCCACTTGACGTTTGAACGATCTATCTGCCGCCCCATAATTGCAATTGTTATTCATATTCTCTCAATGGCCCTTCCGAGGATAATCCTATTCAGACTTTCTTGCTCGAGAAAATTCTCAGTTCGTGGTTGTTTCTTCATTGCGATAGAGATTCCGGGTCATATAATTGGGATAATCGGCGTTGCGTAATGCAATTAGGGAATAGCTTTCTCCTTCTCTCCTACCTCCATGATTGACTCAAGCAAATAGTGGCGTTATTGATAAGTAAATCCACCTGGTATTCAGCGAACAAAGCACTTCATATTCCCTTTTGTTTATTTGGAACTGCAGAGCCATTGTTCCTGTCCATGCAGCTGAAAAGATGTCAGGCGTTAATGACTCGTTATCCCGCCCAGTTTAGGGTAGACGTTTCACATAGATACCCCAAGTACGCAAATGAGGTATTGCCATTGATTCCGTCATGCTCTGTATGATTTTGTAAAGTAGCGCAGGACGGAATCAATGGCAATACCTCATTTGTATACTTGGGACTCCTATATGAAATGTCTACCCAGTTTGGATTGAGCTGGCCTCGTTCGCGATTAAAATAAACTTTGAGGTTCTACTGTGAGTTCAATAATTTTGACTGTATATTTCATCATTTATTGAAAAAAGAAACTAATGTGAACAAAACTCATGGTGGATATGTTGCTTGGTAAGCTGTGACCTAACATCTTTGCGCAGAACAAAGATCCAGAACTTATTGCTGGACCTCATGTCTATTCAATTTACCATCATGTATTTAGAAAAATAAAAAAATAAAGGGGGTCTAGCGACCTATGCTAACAACACGGTAAATTGAATAGAAATGGGGTTACGCGGCAAGTTACTGTAAGTTAAGTTTGTTTCTGCACAAAGATGTTAGGTCACAGTCTGCCAAACAACTTTCTTTCATGATGTTTTGTTCATCTTTGTTTCCTTTTCGGAAAAATGATGAAATATACGGTCAAAGTTAATTGAACGCACAGTAGAAGCCTACGGAAAAATTATGAAATATACGGTCAAAGTTAATTGAACGCACAGTAGAAGCCTATGGTTTATTTATTCGTGAAAGAGGACAAGTATCTTGTGCTTTGCGTCATGAAAAAAATAGCTCAATCTTAATCGTGTGATGAACACCTGAAATCTGTTTCAACTGTGTGGGTAATAACAATGGCTCTCTACTTCCAGATAAAAAAGTGGTTTATCCTCTGCATACCGAGCGGATTTACTGGATTTATTTTCTCGAGTCAATGCAGCATGATGACATCTACTAGTCACTGACTCACTGATATTTAGGAAAAGAAATTGTGATGACATTTTATTCATTTTCAATCAAATGTGCAACATTTGCACTTGACATACCACAGAGTATTGAAAGGTATAATTAGACAATAATAACTGCGTAGAAATCAGTTACTTCGCCGATATGCGTAACCAATGTCCTTATGCAAGCATCTTTCTCTCTTTGATCCCATGGAGTACAGATAGCTCGGTATGTAACGTTTTCATCACCCCGGGTTAAGTACGCATGTACGTTACTTTTAGTGCATCACATAGTGATCTATTAGTCCACTCAATCTATGAAAAATACTAGGTACACCTGAACAAAATTGCTACAGAAGGTTTTCTTGCTGTAACTAGGAGTAACAGATCTCCCAAATAACATATTAAAAAGATAGAAAAAGGGAAGCCTGGCAAGACATGGTAATTTGCATTGATCTTACGTGGACGTATACCCCATATTTCGACAAAGGTATATAGCTCATAAATGCATGTTTAGGAAGATTTTCCATTTTTCTGTTAGTATTTGAACATGTTTTACATGGCTATGCCTGCAAGGTGTGTGGCACTTGCAATTGATATATTAAAAGTGGAAAGTGATGGGCATTATTCAAGATGGCCGCATTTTTCCCGCCAAAATTAATTTTGCATTATAGATGATTTGTCAGACTGCAATGGGGATGGGGAGACCTTTATTTAGCAAATTATTATCAGAGAGTATTTTATTCAAACACATTGGGTCAACTAGTGCCGGGGGGCCCTCCCTATGCGAAGTGATGGGTATATGTGCCTCGGTCAGGTGAAAAATAGGGTCCTTTCCCAGGTCCTTTCAGATAAAATGTACCCAAAAATAATGGCGTCATTCGGGACACAAGCTGAATAAAACGGGGTCATCCAGTATGAAACTTTAAGGGGGCCAATGATGTTAAAACCTGAAATTAAAATAGAAAATGTTTTTTTTTTTCAGAGTTCAAATTGCCATGGAATTATAAAATTACTGCCATGAAATTATAAATTTGTTAAAAATGTGCACGTAGGCTGCGAAAATTTTGAATTTAGCTGTTCAAATTCTTTAAAAAAGTGGATAATTTTATGCAAACTTGTGATAAAAGTGGATAGCAGGAAAGAAGAAAGTGGGGGTCATTGTGTAATCTATGTGAATATTTTAAAAAGGGGTCATTTGGTAATGGCCTGGGTAATAGGTAGGACAGTAGCATAAAAAGGCGGTCAAGCATTCTAGAAGTCACCAAAGTCAGCATCTCACAGATCTTGACTACGCAACTCTAACAGGGGATGTGATATCTGCTGCACAAGATCTACTACAAAGCATCATTTGAGAATGCTGCAGATAAAGTCAGCCTACATCTAAAATGCCAAAGAGACGGAATGGAATACATGACCGTCAATGAGGAAGAGAATCATCAACCTATATGCACGGTACCCAACTCTAAAAGGTTAGACCTCAAGTACCTCGGGTCCTATGTTGGACAGCAAGAGTTAAAGGGCCGTGGCCTGGTCGCTAATAGCATTGTCGCCATACTCCAAGATTGGACCGGACGTGAGTCAAAAATTTGGTATTTGAGAAAGCTCATATTTTCTAATTTACCCTGTGAAATCTTAGGGCTAAAGAATCTTTGGTTTGGGTTCTGAGCGAAAATGTACCCCCATTTTGGTCGACCGATATTAATGTTACACATATAGGGCTAAGAAAATTCATATTTTTAGCTCTCACATGAAAACGGGTTGAAATATCAGCGCAAAACTCTACATTCTATCAAGATTAAACTTTATCTACTTAAAATCGAGTCCTCCCCTCCTTTTTTCTACCTTTTTGATATGTTATTCGGGAGGGTTTATACAACAAGTTACAGCAAGAAAACCTTCTGCAGCAGTTTTGTCCAGGTCATATCGTATGTATGTATGTGAAAAAATAAATTTGAATTAAATGCACATAGATCAAATTTGCTAATTAATATCTCATTAATTAGGTAGAGTCCAAGTCTGAAATCTGTAATTATGAAGAGTTCAACGTCATATTAACAATACCGAATTTTTCTCAAAAATGTCAAAAATATGACGAATTGGATCACACAGTGATGATATCATTGGGGAATCACTTACATGATGCAATCTTTGTTTGGAACAAGGCTAGACAAGCTATCTGTAATAACAACATCTTGCACCATCTCAATATAGCAATAGTCAGTTAGAACCTTCATGTGACCGTAAAGTTGAGTATGGACACATTTTTTTTGCTGAAAATGATAGATTAGGGTGTGTAGAATAAGAATCTGCCGGGTGCCACCTGGGCATCCTTGAGCATTTTGAGAAATCCAAGATGGCGTCGCCATAAATGATAATTATCTATTCAACCCTATATTATCAACTATGGAGTTACTAGATATACTATAGGATCCAATGAACAAGTACTTGGCACTTGTAACATTAAGTACAGACTCAATTCAAGATGGAAGCCAAATGCAATAATTTAAAATATGCCATATAACAGCAAATACTGCGATAAAAATAGACAAAGTACTTAGGTTATGTTGCTAGACACAATTAAATGTATTTCTGATACTTTTAAAATTGTAACATGACGTCAATCAATATGGCCGCCGGCCGCCAAAACCGGAACATCTTCAAAAAATACTCGGCACAAATATATAGGTATTACAGCCTTCAAATCGAAATCAATGTGTCAATGACATTAGAAATGTACCTTTGATCCTAACCAACGTACAACATACATTTCAATTTGTTTTAAATGCGCCAAAATCGAAATAAAACTAATATGGTGCAGTTGTCAAAAATACCATAGGCATTACATTTTTTCACATATATGCACTCAATTTATAATTGACCCATTTTTATTTAGCCGGATCATGGTATCACTGGTTATGATCATAGGTTATTTCTAATTGTCATTGACACCAATAATTTATACTTGAAGGTAATATTTAGACATTTATGTCAAGTATTTTTTGAAGATATTCACGTTTTTGGCTGCCATATTGATTGACGTCATGTTATAACTTTAAAAGTATCATAAATACATTTATTGTGTCTAATAACATAATCTAAGTACTTCATGTTTATTTTTTATCGCAGATATTTGCTGTTATAGGGCATATTTTAAAATTATTAGATTTGGCTTCCATTTTGAATTTAGAGTATCACTCAATGTTACAAGTGCCATGCATTTGTTCATTGGGTCCTATAGTATATCTAGTAAGTCCATAGTTTGATAATATAGGGTTGAATAGATAAAATCATTTATGGCGACGCCATCTTGGATTTCTCAAAATGCTCAAGGATGCCCGGGTGGCACCCGGCAGATTCTTATTCTACACACCCTTATCTATCATTTTCAACAGGAAAAAATTGTGTTCCATACATCACTTACGGGCAGGGCATAAGTGGACCATGGTACCTGACTAATAGGGGAATTCCATTTTTCTCTTGCATGATATAATAAAAAAATTACAAGCAAGCTTGGTACTTTCCTTGTGAGAAATGTTTCTTTTTACATAGAGAAGTAAAATAATATTTAATCACAAAGTGGAGGGTACTATGAAATTTTATACTAATATTGCTCTAAGTACGTTGGAACTCTTGCTGGAACTATTTGGATGTTTCCATGCAGGTCTGGCCTTTTCTTCCAACTTGCAGTGACACGTGCACTTCTAACGAGTGTTTAAAATCAAACTTTTTTTATAATTAAAAAAAACCACGAAAATTATGCCATATAATTTCCGTCAGGGTGTGGGGGAGCACTATGAAAGGTAGATCTGTTTACATGCGTAGTTTTTAAAACTGTTATACATGTTCGGTTTTCCAGGGAGCCGTTTCTCAACCGGGGTGGGACAATCCCAAAAGCATCGCAGACTCATACCAGTGGGGTCGCGAAGCTAATTTCATTTAAATACGTAGGAAAAGTCATCATGCATAAAAAAGGCAACAAGAAAGCAGTTATTATACACCTTTTTAGCAATAACAGCATATTTTGAAGAGCGACCGATTTTTTACAATTTGAGATTTGACACAGTGTGTTGGTAATGTCTAATAAAGCATTACTTGAAGTGCCGTGATTGTCACGAAAGAGCGATTTTGTAATTAGAATATGAACGCCAATTTCTGTCTGTACACTGTGAATGTGAAAATAGAGCCACCTCACCATGCTCACGAAAATGACCTCTGCTGGACCTGCCTGAACCAACCGGAAAAACAAATGGATGAGAGTAGACACCTGCCATTGACACTATTCACTATGAGGTGGTAAGGCATGCTAATCACTCAAGGGCTGGGTTCAGTAGCCTTGGATGGGCACACGTTAACAATAGCTGACCATGCATGTCTGGGTAACATAAATCATAGCTTAAAATACAGGGAGTGTATTTGCTCCATATACTGGTGAATGAAGCTATGAACTGCGCCATGGGAAGGGAGATTTTATTGGCTCATAGTGATTTCCTGACTATTTCATATGGCAAGGGCGTTCCCAGATCCACTGAATTATTATGGGGTTTCGATATTAATTATCCTAGTTGCACAATTCCTTCCTTTTGCGATACATCGAGCTTTACCTCGCAAGATGTGTACTAGACAATTACAAAAAATATGCAAAACAATTTAATTTTTAAAAAATTGGGGCACTCTTAAAAAAAAAGTGCTGTTATTGCGAAAAAGGGATATTGGCGCCCAAGCAAAAGGTGTTTGGTTGACCCATTCTTGTCAATGAGAAATGTAATCTCGGGCAAAAAAGTTGTTGGATAACCCCGGTCTATGATACGGCCAGGTGATTAACGTTGTTAATCACATGCTGTTTAGATGAACATGTCCCGGGGCCACTTGTATTCAAAGGTGGTGGATATGATGCGTGAACAAGAAAACGCGTAAAAGAGGTCCTTTTTCCAACAGGCATGTACTCGCGTACATTGATTAGGGTGTCAAAAAACAGTAAAATATGGAGAAAAAGGGTATGTTTTCTTAACCCTGAAATTGTGATTCACGTGTTTAGGGTATGTAATACTCACATTAAGCAGAGATAAAAATCATTATAAGATACTGTAAATCAGAAGTGAAGCAAAGCAAGATAATAAAGGGTTTATAATAACGACACAATGTAATTCTTACTTGTTTAGGGTAGCAAAAACAGACAAAAATACCAGACTGTTTAGGGTATGTTTTCTAGTCGGTGGAAATACTTGTTTAGGGTGAATTTTGAAAGTCCATGTCCACGCATCATATCCACCTTTGAATACAAATCCCCCCCCCCCCCAACAGTGTACAAAGATAACTGATCTTTTGATTTCAGTCAATTCGTAGCAATATTGTACAAAGTGTGCATTGGAGTTCTGTTATCAACATAAACATTATTGCAAGTGGGCATACTGTAGGAATATACCAGACGATCTTAGTATAAAAATCAGCTAGATTTTGTGATTGTTGATCGGACCAGGTGAGTAATGTAAATAGAGGTTTAAGGTTGAATTGTGTTTTTGATGTTTTCATATATATTATGTACTAACTATAAAATATCCAAATCAACTAAAGTAAAATAGATTTACGTGACCAGCACTGATACTGTTATGATTTCCCATCCAGAGGGAACACTGAAAACATCAACCAGTAAGTTTTTACTAAAAAAAATCGTTAAAACAATGTCAAGTTTTACTAATTGATAGTTTGTAAGCCACGCTTAACAAATTTGACTTATTGGTAAAGAAGGCGCTATGAGTTTATTTTAATCGTTGGACATACTCAGTGAGTTTTTTTCTGAACGAGAACAATTTCGTTAAACTGAATTAAAAAGTTGGTAAAGCACGCTTTACTATTTTTAAACTATTTTTTGTAATTCTACTAACGTATAAATTCGTAAAAATGATGTTTAGTTTCACTAGTTTTGATTAATATGGCCGTTGTAACTATTTTAACTAGTTTATCAAGTTGTACCAATTAGCGCTACAATTATTATACAAACGCGGTTTTTCCATGCAGGCGATCCAAAGCGACACAACACGTAGAAATAGGCTTATTAGATACAAAAACGAATCACACAAATTGTACACAATTATTATTGTGTGCTTAAACTGTTCTAAACATGTCATGGAGCACAAAATCCACTTGATCTTACACCATGGTGCAATATTATTCAACAGTGTACCCAGTGTGCACGGTCATGGAGTTACGGCATATGTACTGTATATACTGCGGTAGGCCTATACACGCCGGGTTTATCTCAGATCCAAATAACTACAATGCAGATAGATGAATATGATCCGGACAAATGGATAAGACATTTCAGCATTTATTTTGTGTGAATCTTTTTACGCCTAACATATGCCTAATATTACCTGATTTGCATCACTTTGGAGAGCCCCCCCCCCCAACCAACCGTCGTAGTACAGCGCAGACTGCATGCCAATTTGTAAAAACTGCTTGGATGGGCAGGCTTTACCAATTAATTGAAGGTTGTACAAACATATAATGCTTTACTAGTTTAGACAAATAATTTGTAAGACCTGCAGATTCAAGTAAGTTGGATCTGCTGAACTATGTTGTAATCGTTATTTCACAGAAGTTGTAGAACGAATTAAAAAGCTTTAAAAACTGCTAGCAGATGCTCAACTGATTTGTCGTATAATTTTTTAGTAAAGAATGTCGAAAAATCGACCTTTGTTTTCAGTGAATGCTTTTGATATTAATCTTATGAGAATTAGGAATCGTAAGATATATCAAAGTTTAAAGCCTTCTTCTTGTAAGTTTTCCGAGGAATCACACGAATATTGGAAATGATTTGAAGAAGCCCTTTTTGTTACATATTTATGATATTAGAGGAAAGTGACTGTACAATCATTTCTTGTTCCTCGCTTGCCACTCCTAAGACTTACCAATGATAAGAGCAGTGGCGTACCCGGGGGGGGGGGGGGGAGTAGCTTCCCCTTGTGGGGAAATCTTTCCCCTTTCCCCTGTGGAATTAGTGATTTTCTGCACACGCGCCAATTTACAGTGAAAACGACATAGGTCTATACTATACTAACAAACTTGAATATCCCCTAAAAATATATGTCCCCATCACTCCGAAAAATGGTTACGCCATGAATGGATAAGATTAGTGCATTTCGCTTTCGGTTCAATTATTTCAAGTCACTACCTAAAAGCAATAATGGCACATTTTTGAAGAGCGCCCCCAATTTTCAAAATTTGATATTTTGGCACAGTTACGTTGGTAATTGTCTAGGAAACTATACCTGCGAACGAGAATGCTAAAAAATGATTATTTATCATAAAATACGTAAGCGATTTTGTAATTAGAATTGGGATCCCAGATTGGACTTAACGACAGAGCTGGAAATGCTACATTTATGTCCGTTGTTACGAGACGTACTCAAGGTCAGAAAAGCAACCTCCTGTGGTTCATAAAACAAAATTCACAATGACTATGTGTAAGAAGATTGACTTGACCAAGATGTAAATTCAAAACAATGATTTAAATACATAAATTAAATATGATCTGAATTAATCACAAAATACACAAAATATTAACATTGCACAAAATTATTATATTTCTTACCTATTTAAAAATCAAATTAAACACACATCATCTCATGAATTATAAAATAGTTCACAGTTTTTGTTGGGTGCGCACCAGTCTCTGTAGAATCAGGTCCACATATAAATCTTGGCGACACAATTCTTGCTGGTACAGTTCAAACTAGTTTCACGTTATCGCAAAAGTCCCTTTTCGCTAGACCGGCCGATTAATTTGTAAAGTCGTAGACTTGGAGAAACACTGGAAGTACAACTACAGCTCAGTTTTATAATGTCCATACAGGTACTCAGTGGGTTAAAGGTGAACGTCACTGGTACAGAAGATAAGACCTGCTGGAATTCTAATGTTAACCTTTGCTTTTCCAAGGCCCCAAATTTTGTGCAGCTCTGACAATTCTAGCAACTTTCCTGAATTGTAATAAAATAACATAAGATTATATATAAATAAATGTTATGCAAAGTTCTCCACCTTCTGTTTGAGAGGTCTACACTCGATGAAATCTCCTGACAAACTGGCAAGGAAAAATGACTTGCAACAGAATTTGTCTTAGCAAATTTCCCATGATGCAACAAACGTGCGGAGACAAGACGAACCTTTCACAATCTTTTCAGTTCGCTGAAACATTTTTAAAGGAAGTCCACATCCTGTGCTCGAATTGTTTTGACATAGCAATTACACAAAGTCTATTGTTCATCAAAAAGTGTGCAATCTTGCTTCCTATAGGTAAACAAAGAACCTCTATACAGTTCTTAGAACGGAGACGATAACAATCAGATAAGTCATAGCTTATTGCACAACCACAAACATTGCAAATTTCATAATAATATTTTCCAGTTCTCCTCACTTATAATTTATATGATTAAATTTAACATGATTTAATTAATATAATACAGAAAAATAATATAATATTTAGGAGTATATCACACCGTCCATGATGAAATAGTGCCACCTCGAGAAAATAACCTCTAACTTGACTTGCCTGAACCAATAAAACAACTAATGGATGAGCTTAGACACGTACATGGCGCTATTTCCCGGCTATTTCACATTGGAAGGCCGTTCCAGCCGTTTTTTTGAATTATTATCGGAGATCCCGATAATTATTCTAATTACAAAATTCCTTCGTTTGTGACACACAGACCGTCATGTGAGTGCAACAAAGTCGTAACTGACATTTTTGGCGAAATTGAGTTATTTATATAATATGAAAAAATAGTTCATTACGCTTAATTTGATATACATTTCAGATGACAGTCTCAAATTATTGCAGAGTTATTAAGCTAAATAGGCCTATTTAGGTGTAGATACGACTTTGTTGCACTCAAAATTGAATTTCTGTTGAGTGCAACAAAGTCGTAACTGGTAGATATGACTTTGTTGCACGACACGGGAAAACTAGTATGTAGATAACGACATTTTATTTCTTGTAAAGCGTTGGTTTTTAAAAAGGTGTTTAAGTAAAAAATCTCCCAAAATTTATATTTTGTGAAAAGAGCAATTTCATTTTTTACCAAATTCATGCTAATTTCGGCACAAAAAACCTTAAAAACATATCAAAAAATGTAGTTACGACCTTTTCTCACTCAATATTACGCTCAGTACTTAATTAATTTACAAAAGTAAATGAATACGCATAATTTAACATATATTTCAAGTATAAGGCTCAATTTATTGCAGAGTTATTAGGCTAATTAGGCCTAATTAGGTGTAGATACGACTTTATTGCACTCAAATTTGAATTTCCCGTGTCGTGCAACAAAGTCGTAACTGGTAGATACGACTTTGTTGCACGACACGGGAAATCATGTGTGTAGTTACGCCATTTTAATTAGCCAATTACTTCTTAATTAGTCGACTTAAGTGGGAAATGAAATATAAGATATTTAAAAAAATACATTTTTTCGTGTGTAAGAATTATTTTTATTTGAAAAGTCACAAAAGAATGAAACACAAAAATGCTTCTCCTGTAAAATCATGTAAATGTAGATACGACTTTGTTACACTCACATGACTAGACATTTTCGAGCTTAACCATTCACAGCCAGTTACCAATGCAACCATGTAAAAATCTCAATTTTTTTGAAAAATTGGGGGCGCTCTTCAAAAAAATGTGCTAATATTGCTTTAATCAAAGGGATATACGGATACGGGTTAAACAAAGAAAATGTGTTTTTTGAATTTAGAAACGCCTTTGCCTGGCGGCTTCATGAGTAAAAAAAAAACACTATCAGTTATTTTCGCCAGGATGTTAACAAAAATGCCCTATATTTTTGTCAAAGTTGAATTTTGGAATTATTGTATTGAAATGATTGTACTAAAGTTACCTGCAAATGGTGAAGCTGAACACAACCCTGGCTTTAAATACGGGCGATTTTGTGCAAAAATGTCGGGATCCTGACATTTATGACGTCGTGAAATAGTTAAAGGTGACACATTAGGGTAACTTTCACAAGATTTAATGTCCGTTTTTCTCGAAGAACAGTGATATCATTTGATATGATGCAACACTGGCAATAGAGAGACAATGGGGCATTTTGAATTGTGGAAAAATGAGTGATTGTGGTTTGTTAAATTTGAGTGCAGTGTATTTCATGCTTAGTATTGTGCCTTACAAATATATAATTGATGATCACTACTGAGGTTTTACCATTACCATTTTCTTTTTTCAAGGGCATCTTAAAAATGAAGGTCTTTACTGAGACACTCGTGGTGATATTTGTATTCCTGGTGTATGGGGAAGAAATGTGCTGCGCTACCAACATGGATCAACAGTTAGTCAAACGACCAAACATCGTATTTATCCTTGTCGATGACTTGGGTTATGGTGATGTCGGCTACAATGCTAAGGTGTATTCCTCTGCTCTAAGGACACCAAATATAGATAAGTTGGCTAACGAAGGAGTGAAGCTGGGCAACTATTACGTACAGCCAACATGTACCCCAACAAGAAGCCAACTTATGTTGGGTCGATACCAGGTATACAGAAATAAACACAAACACCAACCCCCACACAGACACACACACACACACACCCCACACACACGCATACACACCAACACCCGCAAACAAGAAATTGAATAAAAAATAATAATAAACACAGAGTGAAAATACTATTAACCCAATCGCCTATTGAGTTGGTTTATGATCTGCAAATTACATGATCGGTTTTGTAAAAAAAATGTTTTTAAATATTGTGCTCTGCAGATCTTCATGATAAGAATATAAACTGAACTAACGCATTAGAATCATCAAAGGCTGGATTAAAACGTACGCCATATTATAGATGATGTGACATTTGTTTATGTTTATGGCGCCACCTGTTGGTGTAAGAGAGAAACTGGCAGGCAAAAGCACCTATACTTTGCATGGGGAAATTCTGTTTTTTGCTGTAACTTTTGTTTCGAATTAAATAATACTAACTTTCTTATCAAGCATAATAAGCTAATGCTACCAGCTGCATTTTGTGACCAATTTAGATCAGGAAAGATTCTGCAAGTAATTTATAACCAGATTTTATGTGGTCTGTCACAGAAACTACTGTAATATTTTGCCTGCCAGAAAACAACAGAGGGCGTCCTGAATGTCAACAAGTGACGTCATAGGTCACCTCATCTATACTCAGGTGCTACGTAGGTCCTTCAAAAGCCTTCTAGAGGGTGCCCAGACCATGATTTATGGTCATAGTCAGGCTAAGTTCAAAGTTAGTAAACGTTTTCCGTCCACAGATAGAGCAAAAATCCATTAACTAGCATAAGGCGCGGTTCCCAGTTCCTGCCTTGACGAACATTTGCGTACGGAAACACATCCGAGACATAAAAAATGTAATTGCTGTTTGTTCTCTAATTAGTCGACTAAATACACCGCTCGGCATTGCGCGACAGGGGAAGTGTCTATCAACAGAACTACTGCGTGGCACATATGTGTGTGTGAGTGTGTGTTGGGGGTGGGGGTGTGTGTGTGGGTGTGTATTGAATGTTATGCGAGCGCAGTTCTCTTCAATGCACGAATACTATATGATTTTGTTTAGTGAACAAAAACAAAACCCTTTTTTAATGCGTAAAAGAGCTGATTTTATTTCGAGCTATTTTACAAAATAATGACAGAAAATTTAACAGTTTCTTAATACAAATACTTAAAAGGTATGCGTTCTTTATTATAGGCCCACTCGCCAAAAAATAACAAATGGGATATGATGAATACGGCTACGTTCAATGTCGTAGCCCCTGCACAACTCCTGGGATAACCAAGCATGGATGGACGTGCATGAATGTATTTAAAATGACAGTGATATGCATGGCGATAGTAACAGGGCGGTGTTCGGGTCAAAACAGTTCGGCGCTGCTCTCTGGTGGTACTTCATCAGGTAGTTGAAGAGACTCTCATGTGTGGAGTTCATTCTGGTTCTGCAATGATCACGCCTCTGGTCAGCCACTGAGCTGAAGAATGCGTCAGAAACCAGAAACTGTGTGGATGCTGCTGTTTTATGTCAGTAATCTAACACATTTGCTCGAGAGGGCCAAAAGAAATTGGAATTTTGCCAGATAGTACATGAACTTTCAGAAGATCGTTGCTATCATTGAACACCCGATTGCTGCAAACCGGGATGGCAAAATAGATGTTGCATTTTGCATCGAGATGGGATTCTTTGTGAGTTTGATTCCATCAGCTATCTTTGGTAGAGCATCATGGTGTGTGGAGAGCTGGAGGTCACCTACCTTCACGTGTGTGAAACGATGTAGCGGCGGCTGTTGTGGCTGAGTCTGGATGGTTTCATACTTCATCAGCCTTTCGAACATACTTTTCCCCCTCGTCAACGCGTATGTTTTGGCGCGCAAAGCTTTTCAAAAGGCTAAAGCGTCGGCAAGATTTCTTGCGGATGAATTATGGACCCACCATTTGGATTTCATCATAGTGAGATCCTTTCACCAACAATCTTCCCCAGTTATTCAACTGCTTAACTCGTGGATAACCTGGAAACATCAATATAGTAATGATCTTGTCACTTCTCACACTTTAGAACAAGATTTTGCTGTTTAAAAGAGGGTTGTTTAAAGTGCTGTTGTTTAATTTTAAACACATTGTTTAGTTGTGTATTGTTGTTTAAACATGTTGTCTTAAACAGGTTTGTATACGGTTTAAAACCATTTGTTTACACAACTCGAATCTTTAACCACCTGCGGGTTTTATCCCCTGGGGCCCGTTCCCCAACCTCATGCTTAACTCTACGTGTTACTAACTCTGCGTATGTCCTACATAACAAAGAGCTTTTCATTTGACCTTTTCATATTTTGCACACCTTTTCATAACAGACTTGTATTTGATTCTGTGGTTCATAAGTCATACTATACTGTGGATGCATGGGCAGTCTACTACTACTAACTACATCCTGACCACTTATTTATTTGGATGTCCTTTATGAACGCTATCTCTATACATGGCTAATCTTGCATTACCCACCTTGTTTTAGCAGTATTGAATCTACATCCTGACTGTGAAAACTTCATCAACCACTTAACTCAAGGCAGGCCTCTTAGCATGAAGACTGCTAAGTCAACCTATCTACCATCTATGTATATAGATCCATACAAAGTATGGGCATTTGTGCTTGTAAGGCTACAAGGAGTGGCCTCGCCTTGCTGGAAAAAATAAAGCGCAGAGAATACACCTTCAATTGGACAACAACCCATAGATAGACATGAGATGCATTGTTCTGTTCCTATGCACACAGGTCTTTTGCAGTAAGAATGGAGAAATTAAACCCGCACACAAGCAAAGTTGTGCGTTATTAACATGCAGTCCATTCGCAACAAGTCTACTGAATTTTGTCGATCTAGTGTTGGACAACACAATGACACTCGTTTGCAGTAATGAAACATGGCTCAAGCCAAGTGATGATATAGTCATTGGCGGATATCAAAACTGCTGGTTACGAGTTTCATCACATCCCTCGCCCCAACAATCAGGGGGTGTGTGTCCTTTTTTATAATCCGGGTCTCACATAAAGGTTCCACAATGACCCACTAATCTTTAATCCCTCCATGCGGAGATTACCAGTAACTCTCGCTCACTTAGATTAGTTTGTCATATATAACCCGAAGGATCAGCAAAGGAAAATCCCTTAAGTTGGTTCTTAGAAGAGTTCAATAACAGGTGACAATTACTCACTTCACCCATCCGATCCATCACTGGCGACTTTATGTAGGGGTGGTGATCCCGATGATAGCGAGACTAAACAGTTTTGAATCTGCGTTCATGTAATGGCCTCAACAGCAGTAACTGAGCCACTCACCGCCATTGTCATTCTTGGACCGATATTACGAGAGAGACTGATCATTTTGGTCCAATGTTTAGTGTTATACCCTTCTTTCTGATCATGGATGCAGTCAACATGTGATGGATCTGAGAAAAACCACCTCTTGACGGAAAACATTTTATTGTGCGCTGCCGGCAGATCAATTGATTGCCCACATATTTGGCCAAGATATCATTCAGTCTCTTTCAGAAATAAAACTTTGCTAATTGAGAATGCCGATCCTGTGTATCTAAGTATATCATTGTTAAGTGACCTTCTGGATAAGTATGCCCCTGCCAAAACACGGGCGGTTATCATTCGTCCAAATTACTCCCTTGGTTAAGGAAGATATGCGTGTTGCGAAGATAAAAGAAGGGATCTTGGCATAAATGCGTAAATCAAACTTGAAATAACCGTCAATTATAATGTGAGCAACGTCAAGTTGTTCAAAACCTATGATCGAATGCCAAAGTAGCTATTACTCGTCATCTGTTGACGAATGCTCCTGGCAATCAAAAGAGTCTTTACCGTGTCGTTAATAATTTATTGCACAACAAAGAGCCCTGTTCTTCCTAGCAGCTCGTCTGATCAGATTCTCCTGCGAATAAGTTTTCTGATTATTTTGTCTGGAACATTGAATTTGATTCGTACAGTTTTACTGGCCATAGTGAGTTACCAAATTCAAGATCCCTCTGTTCCATTTTAACCCGTATGCCAGAGTTTGAAGCTGCCACAATAGGAGGTCAAAAAATTCTTATGAAGTGGGGCCATCTAATCTTGTGATTTTAGATCCTTTACCTACATGGCTGATTAAAGGATGTGCTCATGATATCATTCCATCATTACAGGTATCATTAACAAATCTCTGTGCTCAATAGTTTTTCCAAGGGATCTCACGCTTGCACATACGTCTCTCCTAAAGAAGCCTGGTCTCGATAAGGAGGAGTTGAAGAATTACAGACTGGTCAAACTGGAGTTTCCTGGAAAAATGATTGAGCGCGTCGTCTCCCCTCGCTTGTGGTCAGTCAATCACTCAACACAATTTGCCAAGTATCTCTCATCTCTGCATACAGGCCAACCATAGTGCCGGATTCAAAATGATATTTACGGGCATGGACAATGGCAAGTGGTCCTGCACGTCTTACTCGATCTCATGTTGCCTTCGATACCGTTGATCATAAAATTTTATATTGCACAGACTTTGAGCATACATCGTATTGTGGGGCCGCACTGGATGGTGTGATTCTATCTATATAATAGAACTCAATGTGGTCCGGGGGGTTGGAGTCATATTCTGACACTGTTAATCTGGACTATCTGTGCCACAGGATCAGTGTTATGCCCCGCATTGGTTTGTAATATACCTCACCTGTCCGGTATATAATTCATAAACAACAAACTTCAGTATCACGTCTACTGCTGATGACAAACCCAAATCATGTCCCTTTTAATCCCAGCAAGAGAAGCGCCAAATATTGTATTTTGCGGATGGAGGCATGCGTTGACATGAGATCCATTCTATGGATGAGCGTACAATTACTAAAACTTAATGCCGATACACTGAATTTATTCTTAGTGGTTCAGACATATGCCTCAACAAATTATAGGTTTCTTTCTACATGAACTATTTGGTATTCAACCCTTAGCCCCCGTCAAACAAGTGCGCAATCTTGGTGTTCTTATGGACAGTTCAATGACCCTTGCTCCTCAAATATCAGCCATTACCAAATCCGCTTTTCTTCATCTCAGAAACCTGGGCAGAATAAGAAGATCCCTAGCCTGAATCAACGAGAAGTTGTCCTGCTTTATTTCATACTTTGACATGGGTAATGCGCTCTTTTATGGACTTCCTACCAATCAAATTCATCGTCTGCAGCTCAAACAAACCATGGCTCCCGTCCTCATCACTCGTACCAAGCCGTCTATGCATATCTCTCCAATTCTGTTTGACTTACACTGGCTGCCAGTCAATTTTAGAATTCAATACACTGATGTCTTCTCTTCACAGACTGTTCTTTAAATGACTTCGCTCCAATCATATATCACTGAACTCTCAATTTTCCCACCCTACCTTCACCTCAGGTCTCCGTTTGCAAACAAAAGAACTGTTAGTTGAACCTAAATCATCCTGGTCGTGGGGGGATCGTGCTTTCTCAGTGGGTGCCCCTAGGCTGTGGAACACGCTTCCTTACCATAATCTACATCATCCTCAATTGAGTCTTTTAAAGCTCAGCTCAAAACCCATTTTATTCACAATTGCCTATGAACAGAATCAAGTTTAGAATTTGTTCTATGATATATCATGTCTCGCATGACTTTATTTTGTTTATTCTGTATAATTCCTCTTATGTTTTCTGCTGGTTGCTCTGCCTGCGCCATGAGCGCTTCCAGCGGATTTGTGCGCGTTATAATGTTCATTATAGTATTATTACCATTACACATTGCTTTGGGCTAAATTTGTCCACTCAGGCATGACATAGTACCCGTAGAGTTACGGCATGAATTTGGGGAACGAGCCTGTCCTCATTTTTTTAACACAGTTGCTTAATTTTTAAACAAGGTTGAGCGTTGACCAGGGTAACATTGTTTGTTTTAAATTTTAAACAACTTGATTAATTTTGTTCTAAACAGTGCAGGAGGCCCACTTAGAGAATCAAAGACAGGATTTTGTCTTGTTGCTATCGGATATCGGCCTCATATTGGATAGGCAGGTCCCCAATATTAATTTTGGATGTGACAGCCGCGATAACGATATTCTCATTCTTTATTTATCATGATTTTTGTTTACTTTGTTTTTTTTCTTACCTACAATATATGTTGAGAATATGTAAACTTTTTTTGGAATAAAAGATATTTTCATTCCCTCTTATTCTGAACTGAAATCTGAATCTGTGGAAATCTTCAATATTTTTGCCAAACGGTTTCCTTAGATCTGTTAATAATTTTCCACATGTTAATATCAGTTTTTCCTCAACTGAAGTTTGAGTCAGTGAAAGGTTTCTATTTGAAATTCGGGATATTACATTTGTTCCTTTCATTATAGGAACTGTTAAATTCTCCCTATAATCTTTTTTGGCCTAATTATTGAAAATTAAATTGTGTCATTTTCCTCAATAATCACCTTATAGGCTAAATCCGGGGGATGGAATTTGGGGATATCCCCCCATATTTTGATGAGGGGGGGGGGAGGTTCAATACGATCATCCCCCATGTTGAATGCCTTTTCATGTGTTGTTGACCAAAAATAACCTCATATTTTACCATAATAGTTGAAAAAAATGGGTAATTTTTTTTTTTTTTTTTTTTTTTTTTTTTTAAATTTCAATTACATTGATTTAGCTTCTAAATGGCAAAATTTGGAAGCGCGCCTTCGCACGCACCATGTGCTAGTAATGGCTCTTTCATCAAACCCCGTTTTATTATAAATTTTCATCAACACCCATCCCCCAATGTCAAAGAATTGTACGCCACTGGTCAACTTAACTCTAATCAAGGGAATTGTTTTCAAATATTTTCCTCAATGTTTTTCCTAAATGTTCCGGTCCTTAGTTTTCTTAAACTCCTAGAAATGGTTGTTCCTTTTCCTCATGCATGCAGCATTAGCATGAGACAACTTTGATATCAGTCAACAATTTTGAGTACATTTTGTAATTTTTGGTATGTCCTTTCTTATTGTTGGATTTGTACATTTCTTGTTTTTCTTTTCTCTCCCTTCCGGTTTTTCTCTACTTTTTCATTTTTTTTTTTTTTTTTCTTCCTCTTTTTTTTCCTTTCTTTTTCATTTCTCTTTTTCTTAATTTTTCCTCTTGCACATTTTTTCCTCCTTTTTTGTGAGTCCCCTCAAAATTCTTTGTGCCATTTCCTAGGAGCGGTGCTCCCTGCTCCCGCACTTTCTGGGACCTGCTTGTAAGTAAATTTAATTTCCTTAAAAAATAACCAAGTTGTTTCAAGATTGCATATTGTAAGCTCGATCGCAGAGGATCAGGAGCATTGGTAGGAAATCAAAACTTTCATTATTAACCACTTAGTAAAAACTCCCTCAGCACAAAAATATGTAAAATGATCAGAACGACATGCCTGATATTATGAGAAGCTGAAGTTATTGATCGGTATTTAAGATTTGCCAAAATATGTTTTTAACCAAATAATGAAAATTGGGGTGGGGGGTAACGGAAACTAAATATCCAATACCATTGGCCTAATAACACAAGTTAATAAACAAAAAATAATGTAAAAAATAATAACAAAAGCAACTAAAATACACAAAAAAATACACGTTGTTAAAAATATGAAAAGCAAGGAGTTTGTCAGAAAAAAGATGTGGAGTGTTATTGTTAAAATAGTAATTAAATAAAAACAGCAATTATAAATAAACAATGAAACTTGAGCATAAATAAGAACAACGTCAGTAAGTAATTAAAAGTTTAAAAAATAAAATAAAGAACTAATTCAAATATCGAATACGCACAAACATTATGAAACAATAAATAAGCATTTAAAAATGAGCAAAATAGGACAAAATATTTAAACTAAAAGTAATACCAAATTAATTGAAAGAAATTAAAACCCGAAGATTAAAAATGAAAAAAAATGACAAACACATTAAAAAAAGAAAATACGAGAAAAATGTTTTTTAACCAAGTATAAAAAATAAAAAATAGAATGTGACAAACAGTGACCAAAATAAAAAAAAATAAGATGTAACAAATATAATAAAAAAAAGGAAAAAAAATGGAGAAAATGATCAAAAACAAATATACACTCAGTTTTATAAAATAAATTAAAATATATCGTTTTTTTCAAGTTTATTTTTTTTCATTTTTCCATTTGGTGAAAATGAGAAACTGAATTGGATGCGTTTGTGTGGGGAAGGGGTGATTGGCAAACATCTTGTAAGTGGAACCCTGCGTTGTGCGAAAGAGACACCCGGGGGAGTTGGGAAAGGAACTCTGGAATGGCGGAGAGGAAATATGTAGAGGTTGCATGTGGATGCAAATGAGGTATGCCATTGATATTCCGTCAAGCGCTTCTGCCCAATATAATATAGCGCATGACGGAATCATTGTAATACCCAAAAAAGGACCATGGGTAGTTGGGATGGGTAGTTGGGAATTGTCCTAAAAAGGATAAGGTGTGGAGGTATGTAGAAATGTGCCCTGGTGAGTTGGAAGGAGGAACATGGGTTAGTTGGGGGAAAGGGCCACTCTTGGTAGATGAGAAGGTGGATCAGTGTTAGTTGGGAAGGGGACGCTATGTGACAGCTGGAAGGGCTCCCAGACAGTGTGGAAGGGGTCTTGGATAGTTCGAAATGAAGAAAAGACCTTGGGACTTTGGGGGCAGCTAGTAAAAGGGCCCTGGTATCGTTCAAAGGGCCCTGTGGTCGGTAGTCAGACAGGGAACTAAGGTGGTGACAAAGTTTAATAATGCTAAAGGTTAAGTCTGATAAGGTTCCGCACGGAACCAAACAACCATAACCTTGGGACCCCCGCCGCAACCGCGAAAGCCGAGAACCGCGAAAGTCTAGTTGTTTTGGGGCACGGGTATGACCGATTAGGCGTAAAATGAACAAGCTCCTTCTTTAATCTTGGGATGTTAATTATATAATAAATTCAACATATTGCTATGAACATATAAGATTTATACATGCAATGAATGATTTTTTATGTACAATCAAAACACAACAGATTAATAGCAGGTCATTAGAACTTTTTAATAATTACCAATGTAGAACTTGTTTCGTCACAAGTAAAACAACACAGATCTGGATTTATTTTAATAATGCTAGTTGTATTAACAAAAATACAAAATTATGGGCAAGTTCCATTTGTGAACTCTATATTATAGTGTTTTTTTCTTCAGCTTCATAAAACCATGTAGCCTGACTTGCAAAAGATCTTGAACATTGTCTGATTTTTAAAAGTTGTCATACAAGCAAAACATATGATTTTGAATGTTTGCGATAACACAAAAAGTAGACTAATTATACAAATTAGTCCTCATTTATGCATATATATGCCTAACATCTTTTTCCAACTTCTCATTTGAGGAGTATTAAAAGACCTTTTTATACTTGACACTAAATAGTATTCAAAACACTGAATCTAAATGGACGCATTTGAAAACAAAAGGTACATAAATTTATGCAAATTATGCAAATGTGCACTTCATTTAAAGGTCCATGGCCCGATCGCTAATAGCCTCGTCCCCAGAACCCCCAGATTTACCGGAATGGTCAAAATGTTGGTATCAGAAGAAAGCTACTATTTTTCTCATTTACCCTGTGAAATCTTAGGGCTAAAGGATGTTTGGTTGGAAGTTATGGCGAAAATGTTACTCCATTTTGGTCTTCGACCAATATTAATTGACACAGTACTCTAGGGGCTCAACAAAAATCCCGTTTCTACCGCTCACATCAACACGTGATTGACACATTGGCGCGAAGAAAAAACTTTACAGATGGGGAATTTGGGTGTTGAAGGCCATTCTATCCAAGATGAAAACTTTATATACCTAAATCGGGCCATCCCCTTAAATGCTTATCACTTATTATATCTTCTAAGTGTGTTTATTATTAACTATAAACTGACTTGGGTTAGAACATAATTAGGCCTTTAAACTTTTGTCACACAAAGAAAAGTGTTTTTAAATGACCCGATAACACAAAATACAGCCATTTTATGCAAATTAGGCTCCAATTATGCAAATTATTAATAAAGAGTCCTTGGTCTCAACATTTTATATTAAGGGACCACTTGGATCATAATTCAAAATAACACTTCAAATCTGATGAAAATTAAACTAGGCATTCTTTTTTATACGATTTTGTGGTTATAAATTCACCGATAGTCGCAGAAAACAGCAACATATCGCAAAATTTATGCAAATTAGGCCATAATTATGCAAATTATTACTTGATGGCAACATTTTATGTAATGATTGAAGTCTCACCTGTACTGTTACTCTAAATAACCCTTCAAATTTGGTGAAAATTGACCAAGGCATTGATTTTTTATGCAATTTTGTGGTTTATAAAATCAAAGGAGCAACATAGGATACCTCATTTGTTAATAAGGTCAAAACCCTCATACCAGTCAAATGTCTTGTGAAGTCACGTTGTAAAATAAGCTGAAATGTAACATTGACCTCATTGGAAAATATGCTATTCAATTAAAACAAAACTCCATTTATGGTTTACAAGCACACCCTCATTTGTTTCTGAAGTTAAGGGTCACCATCAAGGTCAAAGGTCATGTTAAACCTATCATTGACCACAAAAGGCAACTCTCAACTCTCAAAATCCACCCCATCGGCTGTTTCTGCCAAACAGCGTCTCAATAAACAAATCCCACTCCCTAAAATGCTGAAATAAACCATTTCCAATTCTTATAAGTACAACAAAAGATTAACAAACAACCAAGTATTGTCTTAGTATAGTTTCATATGTTTACACACTTAAACAATTTCTTTTGCCTTGTATTTGGCTACAAAAATAAAGCTTTCCTAATTTCCTTATATTTCCCTATAATACGCTAATTTGGTATTGGCTCCTATACAAAAATGCAACTTTCACCAACAACTAAACTGTTCATACTATATTCTTGTATTTCAATATATATCTATTTTTTATAATTATTTCAAACACTTTTGTACTAAGCAAGTTGCAATAAAACTTCACGAATTCAATCTGATATTATGTCTACCGTTTCTTTCTTACATAACTATTTCCCAACCACATAGAACAACCCAAACAAGACTCACTCCTTGGGGCGCCCCTTTCCTCTTTAAAGAAATTTTTATTAGCTCTCACTTCAAAACGGGTTGAAATATCGGCGAGAAACTTTACAGATGGGGTTTTGGAATGAAGGCCATTCTATCAAAATGAAAAATTTATAGATTCAAATCGGGTCACCCACTTTTAAAGAGACATGAGGACATTTCGAACCTACTCTAGTAGCTCATGGTGGTTTTGTTTGCAATATATTGCCAGAGCTAAACTCTTCAGGAATCCACTAATTGAAGGTCCAGGAACAATATCTGGTTGGTAACACAATTCCCACTGACGCCGAAAATGCTGAAATGGCCACGCCCCTTTTTGGGGGTCACGCCCCTTTTGAGCGAAGTACTACTGACTGTATCTACAGAACCGTTGGACCTAGGAGGTTGCGAGACCACTCAAAATGTGCGGAATAGCCACATTTGGGGGGGAGTTACGGCCATTGGAAGCCCTGTCATCCGGAGGTAACCGGCCCGTAGTCAGTAATATATTTTTATATCCAAAAGTCAAAGGTTTTTTAAGATAATTGTCAAAAACTGATTTCACCATAATGCGCACTATACAATTATGAATGAATTCATAAGGTTTTCATGCTAAAACAGGAAGGAGTTCACCATACACCTTGGATTTTGCTCTAACTCTCCTCAGGGATAATTTTTGGGGTAGCTGAGGGTATTGACCATTTGCATTTCAACTGGGATATAATCAGCATTTTAATGTTACTCCTTTCGTTTTCATGGAGGGGGGTCAAAATGGCCTATCGTAAAGTGAAAATATATTGTTTTCCATTTTATAGGGACTTAAGTTAATGTTAAGTTAAAGTCCCATCACCAGCAAAGGTAAATGCTGTTGAAGGGTCTTAAATGATCGAAAAGCACTAACTGCAGCGTGTGACCATCAAACAGCAAAAATGAAGATCCCCACCGTATGCATGAAAAAGTTACTAAAATAACCTGAACTTAGTCGGCACGCCGCGTGGTGGGAAATAACGATTCCTACCGTGTATTTTTTCATTTGTAGGGCCTCCTGACAAGGGTAAAGGCTGCTGAAGGATCTTTAAAAATCTAATGCACAACTACAATGCCGTTCCGCCTAAAAATTTCAGGACCCCTAAAACTGGGCCCCCCTTTTGTGGCTCAAATGCAAAAGTCGCTAAAATTTCTTGGCGCCCCCCCCCACCACACATAAATCGAGAAGGGGAGCCAAAAGGGGAAGGAAAAAAGGAAGAGAAAAAGAGAAACAAAAAAGGGGAAAAGGAAATGGGTAAAGAGAGAGCTAGAAGGAAAAAGAGGGAAATAGGGAAGAAGAGAATGGGCAAGAGAGAAGAGAACGGTGGAGAAGAGAGAAGAGGAAGGGAAGACGGAAAGAAGGAAACGGTGAAATTTGGTTGCTCTGAACACTAATTTTTAGCTTTCTAAAATGGCAAAACCCAGGACCTTACGATAGCTCCGCCCCTAGGCCCTACCCCTAGTACAATAATCATTCCTCATTCAAGTACATTATGGGGCAACTTTTTTGGGCATGGAAATCTTGATATTTTGCCTGTTTCATGGTCACAGGCATGCAGATAGTGTTTTTATCCATTTAAACTCTTCCGCAGCATTTCCTCTGCTATTAGGTCCCTATAAATGGATAAAAATATATTTTCACTTTAGGATGGGGCCATTTTTGACCCCCTCCAATGAAAACGATAGGAGTAACATTAAAAGGCTGATTATATCCCAGTTGGTACCAAATGGTCAGTAGTTCGGTGCAATACAAACGTCATAACTACATCCGGAAAACATGGTAGACACATAATGCAAGTCTCTTTCAAAACTCCCTCTCTCTCCCCTGTTCAATGTTGAGCCCCCTCATGTACTCAACATCCTTGTCACGTCTCCCAACATGATTGATGGGGGGTGGGGAAGGGTAGGTTCGAGGAACAAGACCCAGCCTTCATTTAAAACAAGGCATCGGTCCAACACAGCCACACTATAAAATAAGCACATATTTTAACACTGAGTGATTAATGTTCCAACAACTTTTTACCCGGATTGTAGCTATAACTGATTGAGTTTAGGAACAAATATACAGTGTTATAACGGCACTTAAAAATGCACGGTTGTCACTTATATATATTTTGCTCAAGGTAACAACATTTTGACGGGCTGCCGTTTGAGAACGGAAAGGAATATGAATTTCTGTTTGTGTCCTACCCTTAGTTACCCTAACAATTATTCCTGAGGAGAGTAAGAGCAAAATCTATGGTCTATGGTGAACTCCCTTCCTGTTTTGGCATGAAAACCTTAAGAATTCATTCATAATTGTATAGTGTGCGATATGGTGAAATCAGTTTTTGACAATTATCTTAAAAACCGTTGACTTTTGGATATAAAAATGTATTGCTGACCCCCCCTCCATAATGTGGCCATTGCGCACATTTTGAGTGGTCTCTCAACCTTCTAGGTCCAACGGTTCTGTAGATACAGTCAGTAGTACTTCGCTCAAAATGGGCATAACCCTCCCAAAAGGGGCGTGGCCATTTCAGCATTTTCGGCGTCAGTGGGAATTATGTTACCAACCAAATATTGTTCCTGGACCTTCAATTAGTGGATTCCTGAAGAGTTTAACTCTGGACATATAATGCATACAAAACCACCATGAGCTACGAGAGTAACCCTGGTTCTTTGCAAATTTTAAATGCTTACCATTGTATTAGATCACATCTGAAGTGAATAAGCCGAATACGCCGTCTTTATGTATATGATTATGTATTTTCTGTCGTGCAGGACAGAAAATCAAAGCACGGTTTTCTACAGGGATGACTACGATATCGGGCAAGTTCAAAACAAAGCTTGCGATTTTCTTTTGTACTTGTTTGACCAATACACCTTCGAAACGTTCTCGGTAGGTGGTCTACAACCGATCAAGTGCAATTTATGAGAACAAAGTTAAAAGTTGCTAAGGTAATTCCATCTTTAAAGCTAGTGACTGTTTCTCCTTCAACAACTACAGGTTCTTGAAAAAATATGTACAATTGGCTTTTTTTTTTCCTTCAAAACTAAACACAACATCCTTTGTTCCAAACAATTTGGAATCCGACCTAAAAGATCCACTCATATGGCCATTAACAATTTTTATTTTAAAATCACCAAGGACCTAAAGAACAATCTTACATCCGTTGGCATTTTCCTCGATTTGAACAA
>JAMKCH010076512.1:0-18417 GCA_023653785.1 Ophioderma brevispina | reverse complement strand
GTTCACTTTTGCAATAATTACCATGGTAACATGAATTCAGTGTGGTGTTATTTTAGTACCACCGCTGGGACATGCGTTATGTCGCCATTCTGTCAAACAAAAATGTCATAAATGCATATCGTGATAGGGGCGTAAAAGAGGAACTTGTAAAATGGTACCTATATCTTAATAGAATACTGTCTTCTTTCAGCATTTAAGAATGGAATAGGAAGTTGAAGATGCTGTGTGCATACAGTTGAATGAATCCCCATAGACCAAGTAAGACAAAAACTTTATTATATGTTGACCAAAACTTGGAGACACAAGGACATGCACCCCCAATTTTTAAATGGATTTTAAATCATAAAAAGCTAATACTAATATAATACAAATGAGCGATTCATAGCGCATGATGCTATTGGCACTCTAAGCGCTTTCAACAAATGGCGCTGATCCGGTGGCCCAACCATACCATAAACCATTTAGCATCAAGGGATGCAGCAGATCGGATCAGCGCTTTCCCTTAGCAGTAAACAACATCGAGATCACCATCGCAGTGGGGACCAGCTCCCCAAATATCGCATGGTAAATGAGGACAACCAAGCGGGAATTTTCTTTGTCTAGGGAAATTACAAGATAGCTGAATCTCACAGGGCTCGACCGCACGCCTATACGAAGGAATGAGCATTCACTGGAGTCGAGCGCTTACTTGATTGAGCTATTCTTTTTCCGCCTAAATGATTTTGGTATTTTACTGCCGTTGCATGATAAAAATCCAAGCATGATTCTAAAGAGACCGAGCAGGATAGAGGCAAGTGCAAAACTTAGCTTTGGTTTTCTTCCTACTTTGTTTTACAACCAATCAAGTACAAAGTTAGAAAAATTGTGTTCTCAGAAAAGTCTCCCCGTGTGCCGTTGAGGATAAACGATTCTTGTAAGTCTGTCGTGATGAGCCTGTGGATTGAGGATGGAGATCCCCATAATGTACCTTTAATAGATACAGCTGTGATTTTTTGCACAGAAAAAAACAAATTCAAATAATGTCTATTCTCCACTGATCAAACTGAGATAGAGTAGGGCAGTCAAATGTGCATCCACAGACATGCACTACTCATATGAGGAAGGCGAGGTGTATTCTGTTGATAAGGTTGTAAATGAATCTTGCTGGTTTTTGCAAGCTACTGTGTTCAAGAAAAGCAAAACACTGCGCGGATTTGCCTTTCTTCATCCACAATCTTGTAAATTTCCATGCTGAATTCACTTTTTTTTACCAATTTTTAGGTTATTTAAAATGATTAGTTTTGAAAAGATAGAATAAAAGAACGATGTACTTTGCCACTTGTGATAAATCACCATGCCAACGCAAATTTAAGGTGGTGTTATTTTAGTACCACCGTCGACATGCTTTATGTCGCCATTCATGTCAACATAATGCATATCGTGATATGTGGGCATAAAGAAGGAATAATTTTACTTGTAAAATGGTACCTATATAGAATACGGTCTTCTTGTCGGGTGCTCAGCATTTAAAGCCACTATCAGTGATTTTGTCAAAAATGTAAACAAATCGCGCCCCTATTTTTCATCAAAGTGCATTTTTTTACACCATTGTATTGGAAATTGCTGAAGTAAAGACCCCTATAAGTGGCTATTTGTCAAGAAATGATGATTTTATGCTTTGTTTGGATCTGACTTTTTTTAGGTGTAGAAACAGTCGTAAATGGCATCTTCGGGACCGCTTTAAAATATTTAACTCTTTGCATGCAGCAGGCGAGTGTACTCGCTCAAAGATAAATTTTGGTCAATTTTTGTCTTTTCTTGTTATAACATTTCCAAATTATTTAATTTCACAAGCATATTCAGAATCATATGCATTCAAATGCATTTAAATGAGTCAAAAGAAGACCTAGCCTTTGTTGGATGGCATCCCAAATGACCTACAAATATTTGGAAAGCTATCTCAAATGCCACTACTGACTTGTGTGTTATACAGAATTGCCCAGCATGCAAAGAGTTAAGTGTCTGTTTTTACAAAGAACAGTAATATAAGATGTTGATATGACTTAACACTTGCAATATAGAGACAAAATGGATATTTTGAATTTGGAAAAAATGATGCTCCTAACATGGCCCGTTTTTGAGGCTGGGGGCGGATTGGGAACATTCAGGGTGTTTCACCCTACTCTTATATAAAACATTAACCTTTCTCTAAACCAAACCCTATTCCCTAACCCTAAACCTAACTCACCTTATCATTACCGGCTGATCATAGACATCTGAACAAGCCTATTATTAGAATTATCACTTTGATGTAGAAGCACACCATGATATAAATCACTTTTAATTTGCTGCCTGTTTCTAAGTGTAAAACTTAATTTTTAGTTACCCAAAAAGTAAATAGATGAACTAGTTATTTTTATGACCATAATGCCTGAAGAAAATAAAGTACGTCAAATCAGTTTTTCCACTCGACTTCCTTTAACATGATTCCAATTGTACTACATGTATTACACAGTTCTAATTGTGAAACTACTTATCATTACAACACAACGATTATTAATCCAGGAAGGAGGAAAAAAGTCTTAAATAAAACAACACATTGGCACACTTCTGCAGCCACTACCCAAGTACTTTTTCATCTACGCTCTGAAAATTATCGACTGAGATAGATTTTTGCTGGAGTGAATGGAGGAATTGCATTGTATTTTATGTTTGTTTATTTCCTGGTTATATTTTTGCAGGTAACACTCACAGGCAAACCACTAGTATTACACAAACCGGGCAGCCCAGTGGTGCGGTCGGTCCCGTCTCCATACAACGTAGCTGTGAGGTCATTACATCAGGTAGGTACTGTACTGACCCTAGTATAGTCCCACCTGTTTTTAACCTGAAATTAGATTGAATGTAGGGGGTGGGATTATAATGGGATCTCCATCCTAAAATAAAACACACAAGTATCAAAATGTCTGAATTTTTACAGCTAAACTTATTCCAGATATTTTCATGTGTCAAATGAGGTGTGTGATAAACAAAGACCTCTGTGAACTGAAGCATAGACCTGATAAGGTTGTAAAGAAAATCACAACAACTAACTATCAAAACAGCGATAATTGTAACAAAAAAATTGCATGTAATCTATTGATTTCCAGCAAAGAACTTAAGGTGGGATTATAACAGGATTTTCCACAATTCTTCAGATTCTTTCAAAATGGGGGGGGATTATAATGGAGCATGGGACTATACTCGGGTCAGTACGGTAATTATTTGCTGTCTGGGGAAGGCTTGCTGGGGGTGGAGGACTTTGGTAAGGGTCTAGAAAGCAGAATGTCTTTTGGCATAAATTAGTGCTGGGACGTGTACACATTTAAAAGTGTACACGAACGGAAGGGTCACTGCACGTTTAGAAAATTCACTACACGTTTACACGTCAGTAAATAAATACTAACTTTTTTCAGTATTTTTTAAAATGCCAAGTCAAATTTTCACCAAAATTTACCCATCGTCAGTGAAAAGTAAAGTTTTTTTTTTAACTTTTTTAGAAATGGTTTCCAACTTTTACAGAAACAGGGAAATCCCCAGGGAAATCCCCAGGGAAATCCCCAGGGAAATCCCCAGTTTACCAAGTTCTTGTATGTGCGAGTGTTTTTTTTTTTTTTTTTTTTTGGTCGGTCCCGTCTCCATACAACGTAGCTGTGAGGTCATTACATCAGGTAGGTACTGTACTGACCCTAGTATAGTCCCACCTGTTTTTAACCTGAAATTAGATTGAATGTAGGGGGTGGGATTATAATGGGATCTCCATCCTAAAATAAAACACACAAGTATCAAAATGTCTGAATTTTTACAGCTAAACTTATTCCAGATATTTTCATGTGTCAAATGAGGTGTGTGATAAACAAAGACCTCTGTGAACTGAAGCATAGACCTGATAAGGTTGTAAAGAAAATCACAACAACTAACTATCAAAACAGCGATAATTGTAACAAAAAAATTGCATGTAATCTATTGATTTCCAGCAAAGAACTTAAGGTGGGATTATAACAGGATTTTCCACAATTCTTCAGATTCTTTCAAAATGGGGGGGGATTATAATGGAGCATGGGACTATACTCGGGTCAGTACGGTAATTATTTGCTGTCTGGGGAAGGCTTGCTGGGGGTGGAGGACTTTGGTAAGGGTCTAGAAAGCAGAATGTCTTTTGGCATAAATTAGTGCTGGGACGTGTACACATTTAAAAGTGTACACGAACGGAAGGGTCACTGCACGTTTAGAAAATTCACTACACGTTTACACGTCAGTAAATAAATACTAACTTTTTTCAGTATTTTTTAAAATGCCAAGTCAAATTTTCACCAAAATTTACCCATCGTCAGTGAAAAGTAAAGTTTTTTTTTTAACTTTTTTAGAAATGGTTTCCAACTTTTACAGAAACAGGGAAATCCCCAGGGAAATCCCCAGGGAAATCCCCAGGGAAATCCCCAGTTTACCAAGTTCTTGTATGTGCGAGTGTTTTTTTTTTTTTTTTTTTTTGGTCGGTCCCGTCTCCATACAACGTAGCTGTGAGGTCGTTACATCAGGTAGGTGATTATTTGCTGTCTGGGAAGGGCTGGATGGGAGTGGAGGACTTTGGTAAGGGTCTTGAAAGCAGAATGTCTTTTGGCATAAATTAGTGCTGGGACGTGTACACGTTTAAACGTGTACACGAACGCAAGGGTCACTGCACGTTTAGAAAATTCACTACACGTTTACACGTCAGTAAAAAAATACTAACTTTTTTCAGTATTTTTTAAAATGCCAAGCCAAATTTTCACCAAAATTTACCCATCGTCAGTGAAAAGTAAAGTTTTTTTTTTTTACTTTTTTAGAAATGGTTTCCAACTTTTACAGAAACAGGGAAATCCCCAGGGAAATCCCCAGTTTACCAAGTTCTTGTATGTGCGAGTGTAGTCTGTGTTGAGACCTTGTTACTCTATTACTCTATGGAAAGATAAACTACCAGGTACTATCAGCTAAAGGGACCAACTTGGTAACAAATATGGAGGCTGGGCACCCATAGTGATTTCGTTGTTGGGGTCTTTGGGATATTCAACTGCTTTATTTTGGATTAAAACATAACGTAAGTAAGTACAAACAACATTTTATGGTTCAAGATGATAATATGATCGAATGCAAAGCCGGGTAACCTGATTACGATCGATTTATGGCGTTAGAATTGCATTTGCATGGAAGCACTAAATTCAGCAGTCGTTATGACCGTGTACATGTTTAAGCGAACGAAAATACTGATCGTGTAAATGGATAGGAAATTAAACGGTAACTCCTAGCTCTAGCATAAATATGTTATTCCCTTTGTGTTTACTCTGTATAATGTGCTTTATTCCGTTAAAGAGACATGAGGAGATTTCCAGAAAGAAGCGCCCCCAATTTTTGTCGAACCCCAGTTTTTTGCATATTCGGAATGCTTACCACTGTATTAGATCACACCTGAAATGAATAAGCCGAATACGCCGTCTTTATGTAGTAAGATGATGATTTTGAACCAAATATATTCTGTAATTGTTAAAGACACTATCAGTGATTTGCTAAATCAGCAAATCGAAAAAATCATCAAAAATTAGATTTTTGCATGTATGCAACAAGTACAGGTATCCTAACATACCCTGCAAATGATAAGACCAGAAGCAACCTAATAAGGACAGAATCGGCAATTTTAGTCATTACTGTCCGAACGGACACTTACTACAACATGTAATTGAATGGAGAATCGTATCTTGGAACACTGCCGTTTTCTTCCTTTTCTGTCAAATCTACAGCTGGAAAAGGTAACTTATGAGAATTCTACAGACTTATCCTTCACTTTGAAGCTATTCCTGCTTTTTTTTTTTTTTTTTTTTACTGATCGTGTAAATGGATAGGAAATTAAACGGTAACTCCTAGCTCTAGCATAAATATGTTATACCCTTTGTGTTTACTCTGTATAATGTGCTTTATTCCGTTAAAGAGACATGAGGAGATTTCCAGAAAGAAGCGCCCCCAATTTTTGTCGAACCCCAGTTTTTTGGCTCTATAGTCTGCGTCTCTACCTCTGTGCAGTGACATCAGCGCGAGATTTGTTAGTCGCAAGAGTATATCGCACGTGCTGACTTGAAGCAACGGTGCTTTTACGCGCATGAACAAAGACGGCATTTCTTGACGCGGGCATAAATGTTATGACATCACTGCACAGAGGTAGAGACGCAGACTATAGAGCCAGTTAATGAAACTATAAGAATTGAGTATGTCTGAAAAAGATTGGGGAGAATTACTTTTAGAAGAACTACTTTAAATGGTTAATTACATGAGTAGATTAAGTAATTAGCCAATCAAAAACACTGTTAGAAAGATAGAAGTGCTCAGGTGGTTAACCCCCTGAGGTCTACCATCACCATCTTTCTTACAGTATCTCTGATTGGCTCATTACATGATATAACATGATGTACTAGTAACAACAAGCTTGAATAAATTAGAGCGCCCTGCTCAGCGAGAAAATGAAGCCGACTCAGCGAGCCATGACGTCACACTTACATCGTCTGCATCACGATCTGATTTTATGAAAGCCGGCGTTGTGACCACTGGATATCGGTGAATTAAACTACCATTTTACATGAAACTAACCTTACAGAAAGGTAGCGGAATATCGTCGGAACAAAAAATAGGCGAGGCTGTTATGTCGAAATTGCCGCAAAAGGTGGAATTTTTGATCGACAGCCTTGACGCTGCTGTCTTCTGCTGCCAGGTCATCGCCATCTTTAAATTTCAACGTTGCCGTTTGCTAACACATTACCAGCAATCGTACACTAAAATCCCCTTCCAAAGTGTCAAGTAACAAGAAAAACTGAGAGTCCACGTATGATTTGGCGGGCTTGATAAGATTAACTAAACAATTCTGTGAGTTTTAGCGTGTTTCAGACCTTTGTTGTTTCGTTACATAACTGAAGTATTGACCACAAAGCAAAAAATCCCTGAATTCAGCAAATTCATTCAGGAAAGTGTTCTCTATTTTGGTGCCCAAAAACTGGCTTCATGGGCACCAAAATTGGCAACACTTTCCTGAATGAATTTAATTGATTTAGGCTTGTTGTCCGCTTCATTCATTTCGATGAAAACATGGTAATATGAGGATTGTTTATTGAAATTTTAATAAAAATATATATTATTTACATAACCACGATTTCCTGTGAACAAATAAGTACATTTTTCTACAACTAATAGTCACTTTGGTGACGTTTTCTATTTTGACTTTATTTCAGAGCACGCAAGGTTAGGTTAGTTTGTAAACAAACTGGCAATAACCCTGCCAACAGTCGGCGCTCTAATTTATTCAAGCTCGTTGACTAGTAACCTCTGAGTAGCCAATCAAAATAGACCTTTTCTGTACAAACCTCTGAGGTTTTCTTACCAGGTCTCTGATTGGCTTAATACATCATATAACGCTTAACCAATGAAATTGGCCGGTAGACCTCAGGGATTAACTTCATTAAAATTGTGATTTTAGCACAGGTGTTTGAAAGTCTCATTTATTATGATAAAATGAGTATAAAACAAAAAATATCTGCGACAAGACACTTTTGAAATCTAATCTGGATTATTTATTCAAGTTAACTACATTCTGTGCTAATTTGATGAAATTTCATTGGGGTCAAATTTGATTTTTCATAACAAACTAGTTTTACACTTTGTTCTATAGGGAATAGGCAAGTAGAGGGTGCTATAACATAAAAATCATGATCTCTGTAGGCCTATATGGCAAGATTCCCGCAATGGATTTTTCTGATTTTTTCAGAGGTAATAGCTCTTGCATGTCACTAGCTATAACAGTTGTCAAAATTGTGTCGCCATTACTTAAAATTGCTCTAAAAATAAAAGAGACAATTTACATGGGGTCAAACAGCTGTGTTAGTAGATTAAGCCATTCAGAAACACTTTAAGAAAGCCACTTGAAGATGAAAATCATGAAATCCACCTTTTTTTTTTTTTTTTTTTTTTATTTCAACAATTTGCCATTTTAAGTTCATTTAGCAAAATATGCCTCCTTGCGGCGGCCATCTTGGACGCCTAGATGTTTAAGCCCCTTCAGGCTGTTAAAAACTTGGTTTCGTGTTGTCGTGGATAAAATTTCTATCTGTCATGAAATTATAATGGCGGTTTTACATAAAACAATGGCGGCCATTTTGAAATGAGCAGGACACGCTAACGTGCAGCTTTTCGGGGCGGAAACATACCTAACCCTAGTCAGGGGGACATGCCCTTCATGGTGATATATTGGAAAATTAATCACTAATTGGGTGCAACGAACGGAAAATCTGATGATGGCAGCTTATGGACTAATGTCACTAGCTATAACAGTTGTCAAAATTGTGTCGCCATTACTTAAAATTGCTCTAAAAATAAAAGAGACAATTTACATGGGGTCAAACAGCTGTGTTAGTAGATTAAGCCATTCAGAAACACTTTAAGAAAGCCACTTGAAGATGAAAATCATGAAATCCACCTTTAAATTATGGTCAAGTACAATGGTTTCCTGTCCTTGAAACAGTTCTCCAGGCTCTGTGCTCAGCTGATTTTCGTAAATAGCTCCTTTTGTAGGCGCGCGTGTTGTGTGTATGGACAAATGAAGGGTGTAGTTATTCAAAATCCCTCTGGCTAGAGACCCCGTACACACTGCAAAGTTGCTTATTTCAACGAAGATTAGTTAATCTTGATTAGTTAATAAAGCGTGCGTACACACTATACTTAATTAAGATACAATTGCATCCACACTAGCAGAAAACTAACAAAGATTGAAACAAGTGTGCCTACTGGAAATATGGCCTTGGTATGTAAACCAACACACATCACCTTTTAATTCAACGAAGTGTGCGTACACACTAGTAATTCTCTTAATCGAAATAACCATTCCCTTAATTGAAAGAAGCTGATTTGCTTCGTTGAATTAAGCAAAATTAATCTTCGTTGAAAAAGGGAAGAGCATACACACTATACTTGTCAAATTTTTAATCTTCGTTAACGCTTAGTTGAATTAAGAGATATTGATAGTGTGTACGGGGTCCTATACACGTTCAAGTTGGGGTAAAAATCCTGGTGAGATTAAATGCAAGCATGTCTTGTTCTGGGTATTTTGGGCTGTTATTCTCAAAGGGAGTTTAACTTTAGACTTGGGTTTTAACCAGGGTTGTCTTTAAAGGGACATGAGGAGATTTCCAGGAAGAAGCGCCCCCAATTTTTCTCGAACCTCGGTTTTTTACATATTTGGAATGCTTACCAATGTATTAGATCACACCTGAAGTGAATAAGCCGAATACGCCGTCTTTATGGAATAAGATGATGATAGGGATTTTCTATGGGGAACGATTACGATAACAGGCAAGTTCAAAACAAGTTTGCGGTTTTCTTTTGCACCTGTTTGTCCAATAAACCTTCGAAACGTTCTCGGTAGGTGGTCTGCAACTCAGAGGGTGTTTTGAATCAATCCCATGATGCATAGCAATGTGCCTATAGTATGCTGTACTGCACTAAACACATGTCAGTACTTAGGGATGAAAAGTGTTCCAAAAGTTTAAGAACCACAAGCCATTTCTTAATCATGCAAAAAATTCCCTAAGTACTAATCAACAAGATCCAGCATGTTTAATTGTTCAGTCCCTGATTAGTCACCGACCTTGAAACGACGGCACAAGTTGTGACATGTCGCTGTCAAGACTGCTCGTCGATTGGTCGCCGAGTTGTTGACACCAAGAAAGGTCCCGTCACATGAAGACAACCCGCGACGCGACCCAACCTCTTCCCAACTACACAAGACCTCATTTCTTCCAAATCAGCTGCAGTCTTGTTCAAATTACAAGACAAGAGATGCTCAATCGCCGAGCAGTAGGCGATCAAGCATGTTACTTGTTCAGTTCTCAATCAGTCGCAGACCTTAACATGACAGCACAAGTTGCTGTCAAGACTGCAAGTCGGCGACTTATCTTCTGTAGTCGCCGAGTTTAGTCGCCGATTCAGCATGTCCAGTTGGCTTACATTTTCTCTCCCGCTCCGCTTGGAGCAGACTCATTGCCGACCACTTTCCAACTGCACACAACCACTCATGATGCGCACCAACTCATCGGCTAACGCTTCCAAACCGCTCATGTGTTCAAGCCGACCTTCCCGATTCCAAAACCCGCCACAAATTTTTTAAGCTGCAAGAAAAAATTGTGGCGGGTGTTTTCAAATTTGCCACGTGCTCCCGACCACACAAGACTGCAGAAGGCTGTACAGGATAGTCCCAGACTTGGCCAAAACTACACCTGAAAAAGGAAAAATTACTCACGATTTCAAAAAAATGGCCAATCGGTACCAGTCTTGAGCAGTCTGAAAGCGGTTTTCTAGCAAATCAATGGGTAAGACTACAGACAACTGTACAGAACAGACCCAGACCTTGCCAAAACTACACATGAAAAAGAAGAACTGCTCACGATTTTCGAAAATTGGCCAATCGGCACCAGTCAGGAGCAGTCTGGAAGTGGTTTTCTAGCAAAAAATCGGCTGTGTGACTAAGCCTTAAGCAGACCATCTGAGCTAGGCTAGTGTATATGGGTAAATGTTCCCCATATGTATTGATGTAGTTCGACCTATGTGACCATATTTTGTAGGTCATGATAGGATATTGTGAATCCATTGCTGCAAATGTACACTTTTGAAGTGGATATGGGAGTAAGGCTGGCATGGCAATTTCAAACCCGGGGGTATTTGGTGACAGAGGATATGCTGCCAAAAATAGGGGTCTTTGGGTGAGAGACAGAAATATTGCCCACAAATAAGGGTTATTTGGGTGGTAAATTTGCTAAATTTGTGAGAAAAAATATAGGGTCATTGGGTGCAAAATGTTGCAAAATTTTCAAAAAAATAGGGTCTTTGGGTGAAATTATTCAAAATGTTCCCCCAGAATTATTTATTTATTCATTGTTTTGTCTAACATAAAACTTACCAGTTTCCAAGTATTTGACATACCCCTACCCTGGCCCATCCTTTCTCCATTGCACCTAATTGCTGCAGTGTCAGGTGTGTTTTGTCCTGACCACCTAACATTCCCCCAGGGCAGTAAACCTACTCAACAAGTGTTAAACTGCAGGGCAACTAATTACTGGCCATTCTATAGTCGTGTCCACACGGAGGCTGAAACTCCGGAGTTTCAAAACTCTGGAGTGTCTATCGGGGTTTTTGGCCGTGTGGACGTATCTGGAGGTTTAAACTCCGGAGTTTTATCGAGGGTCTAGCGGGGTTTTATCCCCCTAAAAAACTAGGGGGTGAAACTCAAACTCCAATAACACTCCGGAGTGTTTTGGAGTGTCGTGCCGTGTGGACAGCTTCGGGGGATAGTGAGCGGAGGTGACCTCGCAAGGTCATCTTTTTTGAAAACTTCCTGTGTTTGAATATAACGCGCGAAAGTGCACGGCTTCCGTTATGGTGACTTCCGGTCTACACTCCGATATGGGAAGCGGAGGAGAATGGTCAGGGGGATGATTTCAGAGTTTTGGTCATCGTGTGGACGTAATTTTTTTTTTTTTTTTTTTTTCTGTACAGGATAGTCCCAGACTTGGCCAAAACTACACCTGAAAAAGGAAAAATTACTCACGATTTCAAAAAAATGGCCAATCGGTACCAGTCTTGAGCAGTCTGAAAGCGGTTTTCTAGCAAATCAATGGGTAAGACTACAGACAACTGTACAGAACAGACCCAGACCTTGCCAAAACTACACATGAAAAAGAAGAACAATTTTCGAAAATTGGCCAATCGGCACCAGTCAGGAGCAGTCTGGAAGTGGTTTTCTAGCAAAAAATTGGCTGTGTGACTGAGCCTTAAGCAGACCATCTGAGCTAGGCTAGTGTATATGGGTAAATGTTCCCCATATGTATTGATGTAGTTCGACCTATGTGACCATATTTTGTAGGTCATGATAGGATATTGTGAATCCATTGCTGCAAATGTACACTTTTGAAGTGGATATGGGAGTAAGCCCCCCTGCGGGTTCGGGGTTTAGAATTGGCCCGATGTGTTCCCCTGCATGTCGTAAAAGGCGACTAAATGGGGCCCCCTGCGGGTTCGGGGTTAAGAATTGGCCCGATGTGTTCCCCTGCATGTCGTAAAAGGCGACTAAAAGGGGCAACTCGTCTGTTATTTGAACAGACGGGTTGTATTTAAATTTAGGATTATATTATAAATGTGTAATGATTTAGACTGTGTAATTGTATTGTTAAGATGTTCTGTTGTATTACTCGATTAAGTACATGTAGCTTAAAATCAATTAACATGAAAAACAAACAATTTATCAATTACATTTGTACATATGTAAGACCACCTATTTATTTTTTTTGTAATAGTAAATAGTAGCATGTATTAGGGTTTCTACTGTATAATTGTTGATGTAATTTAAAATCTATCAGTTTGGGCATAATGCCCAGGGGTATTGGAGCTATTTATAAAATGTACATGTATGAGACAATCTATTTGGTCTGTAAAGGGGATCTCATGTTTGCATGTTCTGATGTGATTGTCGATTATCTGTAGTTGAAGTTTTTGCTTGGTACATGGATGAGTGATGACCTTTGTCATCAGTCTATGATGTGTATAGTTATAAATTTATCAGTATATCTTTTGAACTTGTTTTTATTGATGCATGTTTTCTAAGTGTATCTTTGCAATTAGTTGGTTTATCTTGTTTTATACATGGATAGGTGATGCTCTGGTTCATCACTGTATGATGTGTATCCTTTTGTAATTGTTAATTGTAATTGAAATGAAGTTTTAATATTGCGTTGTTTTTTATATTTAATGTTAAATGACAAATGTAATGACACGATATAACACAATTGTGTTGAGTTGTCGTTAAACTTTAATACTCACTCACTTATGGGAGTAAGGCTGGCACTTTCAAACCTGGGGGTATTAGGTGACATACGATATGCTGCAAAATATAGGGGTCTTTGGGTGAAATTATTCAAAATGTTCCCCCAGAATTATTTATTTATTCATTGTTTTGTCTAACATAAAACTTACCAGTTTCCAAGTATTTGACAAATCCCTACCCTGGCCCTTTCTCCATTGCACCTAATTGCTGCAGTGTCAAGTGTGTTTTGTCCTGACCACCTAACATTCCCCCAGGGCAGTAAACATACTCAACAAGTGTTAAACTGCAGGGCAACTAATTACTGACCATTCTATACCTGTCACAATTAACCAATTAAGATTGGGGATAACATGCACTTGCTTGATAAGAATATAGCCTAGCCAGGGCCTAGCCAAATGTACTGACTTACAGTTTGTAGGGAATGGTAGCAGAGTGGAAGGAGAGGAGGGAAGGAGGGGAGGAAGGAGGGTGAGAGAGAAGAAAGAGGAGGAGCAATGAGAGAGTAAGGGAGGGAGGAGGGCAATCTGGCCAGGTGTTTGTGTTTGTATTATAGTGATATCAATGCATTGAACCATACAGGAATTTTAAAATCCTGGGTTCTCTGCTTTTAAAGTGACAGGAGGAGATTTTTTTTGAGAAAACATTTCTCAAAAAATAGCACTTGATCGGTTTTATACCACCTACTGAGAACGTTTCAAAGTTGTATTGGACAAACAAGTACAAACGAAGACTGCAAACTTTGTTTTGAACTTGCCCGCTATCGTAATCGTCCCTATAGAAAACCGTGCTTTGAATTTCTGTCGTGCATGACAGAAAATACTAAATCATCACCTTATTACAGTAAGGCAGCGTATTCAGCTTACTCACTTCAGGTGTGATCAAATGCATTGGTAAGCATTCCAAATATGTAAAAACACGGGTTCGAAAAAAATGGGGGCGCTTCTTTTTGGAAATGTCCTCATGTCTCTTTAATCTCTTTGAATGTCTTGTAAAATCTGTCTTAACATACTCTCTGCTTTTCGAACAAGTTAATGCCATGTTTACTCTTGCAAACATTGACTGATTAACTTTGCACTTGGTCAAAAGAATCTCTGGCCCAAGCTTGGTCTGGGTTGTACAGAATTGACCTCAAATGACCACTACATGACCTTTGACACCATTAGCTGCAGGTCCCTGCCAGGGTATCTCGTTGTGGACCTCTGATAAGTAAAAATAGGCTAATTTTATATAATTTTTTGAATACCCCGGGGTGCACACGCTGCCTCTGCACCCCTGCTGGGTACTCTGGTGGATTGACAGTAGTTTTGTCCATTGTCACTTGGTAGCTAATGGGATAAGCAATGTAAACAGTTAAAATCACAGTTTTTCTAAGGAATTTTGCTATCCAAATGATGGAGGCAGGAAAATTGTAACATTACGTACCAAAAAATGAAATCATGCTTGTATCTGGGTCATGCTTTGTGGAACTTCTCAATTTAACCTAAAACTAGCTGCAGCTCCCTACAGATCCCCAAATCACTTTGAACTCAGAAGAAATCAGATTATATCTTTCCTCTAATGGAGTGAAATTATACAGTACTCATTGATAAATCTGGGCTCGCATCTCTCAGGATTTCCTAATGTACGTGGTACAAAGTAATATAATAAAGGAAGAAAAGGACACCAGCAGTTGAAATGTGTTTGTGTGAGTGATAGCCACAGGATGCCAAAGTAATGCCACACCAAATTTTAGGTCAGGAGGTTCAAGTCATTGACAACGTACCCTAATTAGCCCTAACATGACCAACTCGATAAAACTCAATGAGCCAGGCTAGTAGGAAAATGCCAAAACGTCCAAAAAGATGCGATGACTCATATGGGCACAAAATGAGCACTCATATGGGCACAAAATGGGCCAGGCCAGCGACTCCCTCGTGGCTTGCCTCCCTGCTCATGGGAATGTTGCGCCGGAGCCCCGGGTTCGAATCCAACCCAAGGATGTGCAGATCTTTTTTAGCTTCAATCCCTTTACCCTTCCTTTCCTCTCTGGAGGCTAGAAACCAAAAGGCGGTAGGCTAACTGTTTGGATCATGAGTTTTTTACCTGTAAGTTTTATTCAAAAAAATTTTTCAAATTGTATTAACAAATTGACCAAAAATAATAAAAAGGATTGATTGTTTTTGGGGGGGGGGATGGGCGATAAGAAACGTTTTTTTCTTTTTCAGCCTTTAGGTGAAATATGCAATATTGCATTTACATTTTCAGACCAAAAAAACCCACAAAATAATTTTTTCACTCTGTGAAATTCCGGTCAAATGGGATATGGTTTCTAAAATCAGTTGATGATTTAAAAGTATGTGAGACTTAAATTTAAAATGTAAAAGTAGTTTCAAGAATTGCTCGGCTATATTAGTTCATGTGTCGATGAAATCACATTCAAATTGAATTATTTTTCCACGTCTATGTTACAAAAAATTTCTCTAACCCAAATTGAGTAATCCCAATTTTAAACGAAAAAGAAGCTAAAGGAATGCACTTGGAAACGACAATTAGAAATGAAAACATCTGCTTGCTAAACTCATGAAAAACATAGGTGTCAAACCAACAGGGTCATCCTCAACAGACTCAGAAACTGGGCGTGGTCGTAGAAAAGAATTCCTTCAAAGATCGGAGTGAGTAGTAGTAGTAGAAACCTTCACCAAACTGCGATTGGGGAGAGCCAACAAAACAGAGCCACATCATAGATGACTGTTGAGGGGTCTACAAGGCCCCAAGAGGAATTCCAGCACCTGATCAACCGGAGATTGACACTATCAGCTGGCTTAAAGACGGATCTTCCACTGTGATTTTGGCCTCACACGAAACGATGACGATACGAATACAACATTAGTTTTGTCAGTGGAGGAAAATGAAAACCTCTTACATGTGCAATGTGACTACACAGCTTTTTCATCAATCCCATAATGCTCAAATATGAAAATCAACCCTGGCCTTGTCATGTCTGTATCTCAATATGGGCAATTCCATTTTCTTGCATCCAAAGTTTTTGGTTGAAATCACAAACTGGTCTTTAATCGTGAAGCCTAGCTGATTTTGATCCCAGTGTACTCTTTAGACCAGGTTTGTCTGCCCTTCATCAAGCATTGTGCTTTCGCTCCAGACATTTAGGACGTCATTCTAAGCTGAAAGGGAAGGTTATGGTAGTTTTGTAAATTTACATTATAATACTCAAAACTTCCGATTTAATTTGCTTATTACCCAAACATGAAAGTGATGCTGCGCACAATGCCGAACATGATGAATGCTTACTACAGCGAGATGGGGAATTCCCTAATTTTCTGTGGGGAAATCCCTGAGATGAAATAGCTGTGATGATATTGATTAACCACACGGGGGTACAATGACAAAAATGTCAGCTTTAGTGTTTTGGTATTTTGTTATCATACAAAATAGCTTGTTTCACTTTGTATCTGGCATGTTGTTATTAACATAGATGAGAGGAATTTTTAAAGGTGCTTGTTCCGATTATGTATATTGTGTTATCTACTTGATATAAGAGCATGACACTTGCACATACGCCCCATCAAGTACCATGGGAAACACACTTGTGGTTTTGATGGTAGAAGCAATAACGTGCATTGCAAAGCCCTATTCAACCATAAAGTTGGCAGTTTTTGTTTATATCTTGGCAATGAAATGACTTGAATTTGAGGGCTCAAATTTCAGGATGAGAAAAATACGGCCTTTCATCTGATATCAAAATCAATACTACTTCCGGGTTACAAATAAGGGGGTCCCAAAGACGATTGGAACACACACTTTTAAGTTTTGTAAAAGTATATGAAGAAAGGTAACATGATGATGATAACCTAATGGAAACATAGCCCCATAATACAGAATAAAGCATGAGGCAGCTATTTGATAGCAATATTATATGAGTATTAGGCGGTCCCCGGGTTTCGCGATCACCTGGGTTTCACGATCACCTGAGTTTCGCGATCACCTGGCTTGAATGACCCGGCATCAACAATCAACCCCACCAAGTTTCATGTCCATACAATATCGTTTTCCCCATTTGACCTCCTTTGACCTTGAATGACCCGATGACCTTTGATCCACTAACCAATACAAACTCGGTCTTCGTTCGGTCAAGGGGCACCCACCCACCAAGTTTCAGGACCGTGCGACCGTCGGTCTCCAAGAAAATAGACGCGGTCAGACACACAGACAGACAGACCACCGGTATAGAATATATAGATCCACAAATAGCTGATTTGTGCTTTACTCTGAATATATCTGCCATATGTTTTATTCTGAAATATGGGGATATATCAGGATATTGACAACCCAGAGGGTGGTTTGAGTCAATCCCACAATGCACCAGTTTTGGGAAATTTCACCTCAATAAAGTCATGTGATCCCACAAAAATCCTATTCTTAACACATAAAAATCCTGACTTTTATACTCATTTTAGCCCACAAAGTGCTATTACTTAGGGAATTTTTTAGCATGATCATGAAATGTCTTGTGGTTCTTAAACATTTTGAACACTTTTTTATCCCTAAGTACTGACATGTGTTTAGTACAGTATAGTACAGTATAGGCACATTGCAATTAGTGCTGTGACGTGTAAACGTTTAAACGTTTACACGAACGAAAGGGTCACTACACGTTTAGAAAATTCACTACACGTTTACACGTCAGCAAACCATACTAACTTTTTTCAGTATTATTTTAATTGCTGAAGTCAAATTTTCACAAAAATTACCCGCCGTCAGTGAAAAGTAAAGTTAACAGTTCCAATGCTTCTTCTAGAAATGGTTTCCGACTTTTACGGAAACAGGGAAATCCCCCGTTTACCAAGTTCTTGTACATGCGTGGAGCGACTTCGGCATATACACCGCATAACACGCCCGGCCCCAATTACGCGGTGCTTCAATTACAGAGGGATCTACAAAAAAGCATGAAATGATGAAAGGTAAAATGGCAGCTCCCACAGTGATTTGTCGTTTGGGATCTTTGGGATATTCAACTGCTTTATTTTGGATTAAAACATAACATAGGTAAGTACAAACAGCATTTTATGGTTCAAGATGATATTTATGATCGAATGCAAAGCCGGGTAACCCGATTACGAACGATATATGGTGCAAGAAATGCATTTGCGTGGAAGCGCCAAATTCGGCAGTTGTTAACTTGTTATGACCGTTTAAACGAACAAAAATACAGACCGTGTAAACGGATAGGAAATTAAACGGTAACTCCCAGCTCTAATTGCAATGGATTATGGGATTGATTCAAATCATCCTCTGTTGACAACCTAAAAATGTAAAAGTGGACATTTTTGCATAGTGAATTTTTTGTCCTTTGCAGATATAAACTGTTTTTGTTTGGTTTTAAATTTACAATTTTTGAGCTTCTTTATAAAGATCTAAAAAGAAATATATGAGCATGATTTTTATTTTCATGGTAGCTTCTTGAAGTTTGAAAAGTGTGAAAATAATGTATCATGAAAATTTCTTGTCTTTAGGCC
>JAMKCH010076509.1:0-89779 GCA_023653785.1 Ophioderma brevispina | reverse complement strand
TGAACATTACTGCATCTGTAAACTGCAACTACTTGTAAAGTTCTTAAAAAGCAACAAAGTAAATAACAACCTATTTTACCTGCAGCTGCTAACACATCAAACACATAGGTACTGTTAAGCTGAGATTAGCTAGTAGCCCCCAATAATCCATCCAACTCCCAGTATAGGTAGAAGCAACACGTTTGTCCTTCAAACCAACTCTTAGAGTTATATAAGATACCATTCCTTGGAGAATTGGAGGATATGTTAAAATGGGCCAGTAAGGCGAACGTTTAATTTTATGTGTATGGTAACACTTGGCTTAAATCGGTTAGATGGGAGTTTTGTGAGATCGGCATAAAACGCTGGACGATACTGATTTTCCCTGGTCTCACTGCTTACTGCACGGCTCCAGGAATCGGGTGTGTTCAATGTCCCTCATTGTCATAACATCACAGTAGAAACTAGTGCACCTTCTAGAATAGAGTCACATTATTTTTATGATCTCAACAATGGACGTATAACCACTAAATGGTCTAATGTTCACATAATGCTAAAACGTTTGATTTTAATGGTAAGTTAGCGGGACAAGGTTGTCTTAGCACCATAATGAGCAATTAGGCTCAAAGATACGTATTCTAAAATATACCCTCTATATAGTTAACCAGGTTTTTTGTAAGAATCCACATCTTCTCCTACCCACAGGGCAGAAAGGGTTATTTCAGTGCAAAAACATTTTAAGGGCTCCAAATAGTCGCAAATAGAAGACAAAAAAAGGTTTCTTGAAAAGCTTTGGACCCCTTTTCTCTAATAGTGAAATCTTGAAAGAGGGTAGGATTTGACCAGTGGATCACAAATGTCACTTTAAACTAATCTAGACCTACTTGACCTGACTAGGTCCAATATTTTTTGTGGTTTTGATTCTGTGATGCTACCACTGTCTTTAACGTAACCACTACCAGACAATGGGTTTTACCTGTAATAAGTATACCATAATGCAATGACATAACTATAGACATGGTGCCAATGTGACGTACTCACTCTGACGAACCAATATAACTGACAATCTTGTATCAAACATTTAAGCCGTTGTGTGCAGGAGATATAGTCCTCCGGGCTCAGTCCCGGGAACAATGGCGAACATAGGGCAAATCGATTCAGTTGACTCCGTCACACAACATTAATGCACGCTTTATTCCGGTTGTCCACTATGAGCCCGGACTTATTGATACCTGCCGGACTATGATTAACTTTCACACCGGGCTTTTCGAACTACAGCAAATGTGGAATGCGGCTTTATACAAAGATTGCTGTATGAGGGGCATGGTTGAAACTATAGGCCCAAGTGATCTCGAAACCATACATGGCCCGAGGCGTAAGCCGATCACAGAGGCATAGTATGGTTTCGAAGATCACGAGGGCCATAGGTTCAACCATGCTCCGAATAAAAGCAGTCAATATACCGAATATATAGAATTTTTTTGTCTCTGATTGGTTAAAAGAACATTCTAAGCCTGGATGCTAACACAGGCCTATATCATATAGGCCATGTCATGGCGTGCATGCATGGTTTAACAATTTTGTGTAACTTAGGGTTCAAAACTTGTGAAGAATTAGCAATCAATCTTTCTTGTGTTGAGGAAGTGATGTTGGAGTCCAAAACGGATCGCCGTAATCGACTTCTTGCAAGGAAAATTGTACGCATCTTGAAGACAAAAAAAATTCATTAAAATCATTGATACGATGATCGCGCTCCGAATTCAGCAACTTTTACACGGCCTGCAGATGGCCGTCATCGGTGTCAAATTATAATCCACGAATACCTTCCGTTTGGTATTAGCCCTATGAGCTGCATCTCTGATTCATTTCAGATCTTCATTTACAAGCTCAAAGCATGAATACTGATGCTGCGATTCAGCAATTTCATTGCTCTTGTTTGTATCAGACTTACACTACAGCACAGTACGAGTAAACAAAATGCGATGGTCTTCTTATATTCATCTCTTACATCAGCTTCAATATGTACACTCATAATACGGATGAATAGTTCGTAAGACAGTCTTTTACGCTGGGAAGAGGTGTCCCGGACATAGTTTATGAACTATGCCCGCTCTTCCCAGGGCATAGTTCATTTTTGGTTCAATTCTTGAAGCTAGTTGAATTTATGCCTCCACTTTTAACCAATCAGATGACAGGAATCTATATATGAGGTATATAATCAGTAATATGCAGTGGTGTTCATGGTTACCCCGACTAGACCAGTCTTTGATCGACAGGCGATTAGCGACTGATCTCTTCCGGTTACCCTTGAAGATAATTGTCCATTCCTCATTTGATGTATTGGAAAAGCCAGGTGTAAAAGTAATTATAGTCCGCCGTACTCGTAGTCCGGCTACAACGGTATTAGATAGGGCACTCGATTCAGTTGACTCTTCACGCAACATTAGTTTCCCACTTTATTCCGTTATCGTCTATGGAGCCCGGACTATGGCTCCCGGCGGACAATAATTTCACACCGGGCTCTAAATTCTGATTGTCTGCCAGTTCTGCAAGTTCTATTGGAGTCTGTCAAAGTTATGTGACATGTCACATCGTCTATAATATAGCGGTAGTCTAAATGGCTGCGCGCGCCTCATGAAACAACTAAAAATGGAACACAATGCCCTTGTACATACCGTGATGATCAAAAGGACAGGAGCAAGGAAAGCCCATTTGTATCCTTTCTCATGAGACAACCAGCACCTGAAAAAATAATTAGCGATAGTTAAAAAATACTGCCAGTAAACTTGCGTCACCCCTGGCAAGATGGCAGTCTGGAACATGACCTCAGTTGACCTTTGACCTTTGCCCATGACCTTTGACATCATCCGCATATGAAGGAACCCCTATTGGACCTTGACCCCAAGTTTGGTTTAAATCGGACTTAAACTTTTCAAAGGAGACGCAAAAAAACGAAAACCTAACCAAAACCTAACCAAACTGGAACACACACACACATATACATACACATACGTACACATACAGACATTCGCACCCCCTCGCAATACACCTCTGACTTTAAACCAGGGGGGATGGGGGATAATAAAAAGGGGAAAGAGAATGCGAATAAAAAATATTTAGTATGTCAATCGTAGAGGTTGTGCATTTTCTTGAAAAATAAATAAAATGCTATCACAATTTCTTTCCCTAAATATCAGTGATCAGTGGATGCATACCGTGCTACATTGACTCCAGTAAATCTGCCAGGAATGCAGAGGACAAGGCACTTTATATTTGGTTTTATGTGGAAGTGCAAAGTCATTGTTCGACATTGTTATTGCTCCGATTTAGATTGAGCTACTTTTTCATGACGTAAAGCACAAAATATCTCGTTCACGAAAAAAAAACCCGGGCTCCCTACTGTGAGTTCAATTAACTTTGACCGTATTCATAATTTATTCAAAAGGAAACAAAATGAACAAAATTCATGAAAGAAATGTTGCTTCACAAGCTGTAACCTAACATCTTTGTGCAGAACCATGATTTGTAAGTTATTGCTGAATCCCATTTGTATTCAATTTACCACGTTTGTAGGAGAAAACAAAGGTAAAGAAAGGGTCCAGAACTCCAGAGACCTACATGCAATACATATACAACATGGTACCGTACAGCGTTGTCGGCACCAGTTTGACTATCTTTCATATAGGTTGTTAGGTAACAATCTGCCGAATAACTTTTCTTTCACTTGGTTCTGCAAAAAGTTGTTAGGTAACAGTTTGCCGAACAAATTTTCTTTCATGACTTCTGTTCATCTTCGTTTCCATACCGAATAAATGATGAAATATACGGACAAAGTTAATTGATCTCATAGTAGAAGCTCCAGGTTTATTTATTCGTGAAAGAGGACAGTGTTGTTCTTTACATTATAAACAATAAATCAATCTAAGCCGCTCATTCTAAATTTGAGCGGTGATAACGCCTGGAATCTTTTCAACTGTATGGGTAATGACTCTATACTTCCAAATAAAAAAAAGAATTGAAGTGTTTTGTCCTATGCATACCTACAGATTTACTGAATATCAACAACATTATTATTATTATTTTATATTTATCATGACCTACATCCATGGTCACTGATATTCCAGGGAAAGAAATTGAGATGACATTTTAAGCCAATGATATACTTCCAGTCGCAGCGAGCGATTGGCGTGCGCAATACCGGATCTTGACCCAAGATCGAGTGTTAGGCATGCTCAGGAGCAGAAATCGCTCACAGCGACTGGAAGTATATCATGGGCTTTATTCATTTTCAAGAAAATGTGCAACTTTTAGACTTGACATACCCCACAATATTGAAAAGTATCTATCATTAATCTGTGCAGAAATTAGTCACTTCGCCAATACGCGTAATCAAATTCCTTATACGATCATTCTTTTCCCTCTCAGCCCATCGCCTACAGGTAAATCTCGATATCAAAACTTCATCCCAACAAACGGAATATATATGTATATTGTGATAATGAATTTAATGTCATACTTACTGTGGTGGCTGCCCAAAGTGATTGGTTCCAGTAGCTATGGTAACTGTTGTTATCATAACTGGTAACCCTATGAATCATAACAATTATTAAGAAAGTTGAAACGGAATTCATTACATTCTAACTCTTACTTTTATAGCTATAATGTTCAGAAAACGAGTTTTAACAAAGAAAGGCAATAGATAAATGTATTAATAGAAAAGGGCCGGGTGTATAAGTTGAAGGAGCAGCAAAAACAAATGACATATAGGCCTATCTAACATAGGAAGAAACAATTGATTTAACCATTTTCAAATATGGGGAATATAGCCAGATTGAGCATGTATCTGGCAAAAAGGCCAGAAATAGTTCGTTATTTGATTGATAGTTCGTTATTTGATTGAAGCATTTTTAGAATCGGACTATAAATCACCATTGTACAATCAGCATTGATAAGTATGAAGCTGGATTATCTAATCAACAATTCTGTAATGATGTCAAAACTATTATCAATTCTTTCAGATGCTGTTTTTGGAATGCAGCTATTTGAAGCGTGTTCGTTCTAGCTATTTTGCCCGAAATTTGAGTTATTTTGCAGAATTACTTTCTATTAGATACAAAACAGGTAAAATTACTTAAGATCAATGTTCAAACTCTTTTACATTTCAGGTTCCTTTAAGGGAAAATTACATAAGTGACAACATTCACCCCATCCAATGACATAATAGAATGGCTTCAGATTCTTCTCACTCCCATACACGACAATGATGAGTCGGTAAAGATGAATGCCTTCAACCAGCATCCAACAAAACACAGTCAAGAAGGAACACATCAAACAGATGGCCACAATTGTACAACATACCTGAATGAAAGAACAAAATTGTCACGCTATTTAACAAGAAATGTTTACGAAATGTCGGCAGATACTGTTTAGGAACATCTGAACGTAGACTATTTCAAATATCAACTTGATTTTATAAAATTATTTTACAAGTGATCATATTTAATCATTAAACGTGCGTCAATTTATAGTATAATTACATTTATGATACAAAGAATGACAATGCTGCCAGTTATGATATTAACGAAAATAACAATTCTTGAAAGATATTTTAAGAAGTGTGTCAGAGAACCAATTACGTACCGCATTTTGTTTGCCTTTGTCACTTAAAATAATAACAATAATTGCAATGAGCAGAGCGATCATAAGATGACGCTGCACTAGCATCCGCTCTGATGCAAAAGTTGCATGGTTTGCTGTAAAAGAGCAAAATACACTTTATAAATAAAAAACGTATAATGCATGTAGACTCTATGCAATACGTCACTCTCGCGGTGATCAACATAAACTCTCCCTTGCCCTACTGTGGAAATACCAAAGTATGATATAAACAATGTGCACCTTTTAGATCTCTGGAATGAATTCAATCACAGGTGGATGTATTGTAGTCATGTAATGTGGCTCTCTTGCCCTAAGTATGGCTGCCTATTGCATAGGGTTCTATTCAATAATACTTTGCTTTCAGAATAAGTACAATTCATCATTCTTTTGGGAGGCTTCAAATGACTACAATGTCAATTTTGTGGTGATACAGTTTCAGTAATGTTTCCAGTAATGTTGTCAGTAATCAAGCATCTACTTGATTCAAAAGAATCCAGTTTATTACAAAATTGGTATCTAACTCTTTAGCTGGGTACCTGGGTTTAGCCACAGTTGTAATCAGACGATGTTCTGTTGATTTGTAAGCGGGTGCAACACCTATCAGGCTTTGACGTTTAGTTGCATCCTCTGTATTTCTTCTTAGTGAATACTTAACACGATGGTGAATCGAATTATCATTTAATCTTTCATTACGGACCAACGCCAAATTAATGGACCATTGTCAGCTGCTGTCCCGATTTTCAAAATGATTTCCACTTGCAATAACATGATAAAACCTAAAATGATTTTCAAAACCATAGCGAGACATCGGCAATACGACGCATTGGTGTTTTGACTTTCACCCCGAAATTGGTCACATAAGTGCCACCATAGACCCCTCTCTGGGTCTGTTGGTTATAACGGCTGTATGGAGACTAATATCCCTGTGAGTCAAGGTCGTGTGGTATTTTAAATTTTGTTAATCTGTGCATACGGCGTCGGTGCGGCGGAAAGTGTGTAGTCTGGTGTCATCAGCTCCGAAAAATATTATCTAAATTAGTACTACAAGAGAGATTAACGTTATCAGTCCGCATAGAGAATGCATGCAATGAAACTAAATCTCAAATATCTCCTGAAAACGAAGGTACTATGGAGTTGTTGCATTCAGAGGGTCCGTTAACTATGGTTTGTTTTAAATACGTACCGTAATTGGGTCTGAACCTATAGAACCTAGGAGAAAATTGACCGTTTTTGCCGGGTACTTCGTTGCTCGCAAACACGGAAAAGTGAGGCACGCAATCGCTACGGGCCCGCATCCCTTTTCCCACAAGGCATTTCGGTATTATTCAGTCTTGAGAATTTCAACGCTGGTTTCAATTTAACGTTTTCAACAATTTTAGAAACAGGCGATACGTACTTACCGTACCCCGTAATCTGTGGACAGTTGTGTTTCGCACGAGGGCGCTCGGTATATTGGACCGATTATGTCCGGCAAAGCCAAGCAAGGCCCTTGATCTCTGATTTTTTTAGGATAAATTTTTTTTTTTTCGATTTTTTTTGTATTTCCGGTGTGAAAGTAATTCATAGACCGCTGGGAGCCACAGTCCGGACTGCATAGACGACAACGGAAAAATGAAACTAATGTTCGTGAAGAGTCTTGAATCGAGTGCCCTACCATTCTTTACAGTTTTAGCCGGACTATTGAGTACGGCGGACTCTATACTTCTACACCTTTACATTGCCCATGCATGCAGCACCTGTCGTGAGTGCCTCTGTGGTAAAAGGCTAATTACAAATAATTAAATAAATAAATAAGTTTGAATTTGTGTCTTTGAACCTACTGTTTCTCGAAAATCCGAAGACAGAGCGCGATCGAGATCGTTGGACAGTCTACACTAGTATTGGCAATAATCCGTACCTGAATAAAAGGAACGTGAGGTCAGTTCACAGGCCAATGCCGGATAGAGAAAGCACATCCAATGATAGTTATTATCTTCACGACTTGAGAGTATTTGGAAGTTGGTTCATCCTTAGTGTTAATCAAACATACCGCCAAATTAGGTTTTAAGTTTCACCTGAGGCAATTGAAATGCGACTCTTTATTTAACGTTTATACTAAAAATGATTAAATGGAAAAGTGTCTCAGAGGTGGGTGACGCGATCATTGTCCGTTTTCAAATTATGATTTTTCTCATATGGAAGTATATGACCAAACACATCTGATTTCAATTCTGGTTCTCGGTGCCGCCGTTTGGATTATAATTCTAAATTCGCCCAAAGGACATTTGACCAGTGGCGTACCCAGAGGAGGGACAGGGGGCAGCTGCCCCCTGTGTGGAATCTTGCCCCCTCTTGCCCCCTCCTGAAAAATTAGTGATTTACATGGCCTATACGATACGACAAATTTTATATGCTGCCCCCTGAAATATAGTCCCACCCCCCCCATGCCCCCCGGCAAAAAAAGCTGGTTACGGCCCACTGCATTTGACCGAGCTAATGAGAAAAATACTAAATTTTAATTTTTAGGAGTAAAGTGGGGGTCGAGGTTGTCGATCGAAACGTAAATCCATTTTTGTTTGCCATTTGGTCTAGTCAGGCACGGGGCGAAACTTGCTGATACAAAATCTGAAAAGGCGTTCATGTTTGTTTTTTTTTTCAAGAAAGTAGAATCAAACTGTCCGTTATTACATTCTTATTTTGATCATGTTGGGGATTACCAACTTGACAAATTTGTAATTTTACAGGCTCTTAAGTGTCGGTTTGGTTACATCTTGAACGTTTTAGGTTTTGGGGCTATTGGGGTTTGGGAGTTAAAGGTTCGTTCATACTTCACTGCATCTGCGTTGCGATGAGAGTTTTATTGCCCGAACTACAGTCTCTATAGACGAGGGGATGTGGTTTTGGACCCCAGAAAAAAAAAAAATCATTGTAACAAAAGGTGTTTTATTACTGCTTTTGATACTACAATCCAAGAAAATGTCTACTATGGAAATGGAGAAACAGGCAGGAGAGTTTGTGCAGGGGTAAAACTCAAAAGTGTTCAAATCGTGTTAAATAATATACCTTGATTCAGCTATTACTAACCTTTAAAAAGGTAAATATAGTTTATCTATTGATTTATAGTTTTTGGTACAATGGTGATCTAAAACAGTTAACAAAATGGTCCGATTTTGTTGAAACTGGTCTCAATTGTTCAGGTAATCACGTTCCACATGCATATTGAATCTTGTTTGAAAACGCAATATGGTAACTTTGCATACCTTTGGGCTTGTAACCTCCAATAGGCTCAATACAGCCCGGCCATATTTTGCCTTCTAATTATCAAACCAAATGTCACACATGAATTTAATGTGGAATGTTATTCTGTACAACTAGACGACAACTTGACACCATTTTAAAACAATCCATGGATTTGAAATTTACTCTGCCTTGTGACCTTGAAGATATTTTGTCTTACAGCTATACACCCTGATAGGGTAAACTATTTTTTTTTTAAATCGGTGAAACGTGGATGAACATGTGGTGGCCTTTTTACATATTCTCCCCTTTCATATGTTGACCCATGTAATAAACCTTGCTCTCCCCTACCCCCATTTACTGCTTTACGGTTGGTATTATTTTCTTAGGTTTAATTTTAATAAATTAATTTTAGTAGGATTTGCAGTGTGTTGCGTGGAGTTGTGGCAGAAAATGGTCGCTATATCGGCAACCAACCACTGACTTTACTGCAAAGTGGCAGCAAAGTATGGATGGCCATTTGAATAGGGTAACATAAGCGCAATTAACTTAACCCCATACACTAAGTTTAGTTGATGGGGTGTCTTGATTTGAATGCATATTTTTTACATAATCAACTTAGGGCCTACCTCTACAAATCGCATGAGTAGTGCAAAGCTGGTCATGTGATCACAACGACAGGTCACGTGGGTGACATTATCACCCGAGATCCCACAGCCTTCATATGACCACAAGATTCTGTTGAAAAGAAATACAGAGGGCTAGTTATACAATACGGAGTAGCTTAGAAGGCTTAAATTATTTATACAAAGTGGCACTGATAACCAATATTAATTTATTCCATTCACCCATGTTGCATCCTTTTTTGACTTGAAAGATCATTATTTGCTTTTATAAAGGCCCCGTTCTGACCCGAAGTTCTTGTTTCTAAAGAAAAACATGCCGCCTTTGAGATTTGACCCCCACATAGTGAGAAATCTATGAAATACTTACAATGTATGAAATGCCCACAAACTACAACGCACAAATGTGTTATCGGATTGTCATCATTTAGGTGTAAACAAGCAAAACAGCAGCGTGATTGAATTACTACGACCCAAACATGAGTCGTCGAAAAAGGCTTAAAGGTTTTGTTTTTCAATAAACTATTATTCATCAAAAACCAAACATGGGCTCCCCAACTTCCAAAAACTTGACAAATTCTAGAATGATTTGTACATCGGCTTGGCCGAGGGACGTGACACTTAATGAAAACCTACGTGATGCTTAATACGTTGCTATTGTTTTCATTCACTGTAAAAATGTTCAGTTCAAAAAACATCGTTTTTCTGGCAGCTGGACTCACAACAGTTTGAAATTGATTGTGTTGAAAACGCACGTTTTTTAAAGTGAATTTCCACTCAAAACAGCTAAAACAACGTTTTTTACAGTTATTTGCACTCACAACGGCTTAAAACTTTTTAGTTATTTGCATATTTCGAAAGTCCCAGCTGACAGTTAGTTTGAAAAACGACAGTTTTTAGAAAAATTTTTTAACAGTGTGGGTATGACGTTTGACCTCCTGAAAAAAACCCGTAGCAATCGTAGGGCAGACACCACAAATTGGGATCTTCAAAACAAAAAAATACCGATTTTTCTCACAGATGTATTTAACAAATCTGCCCTTCTACATACCTTTTACATGAAAGAAGTGGAAATGAAGGATTTTTGTTTTCTTTTCTTTCCAGATTATGGTCAGAAGGCAAACAAGGCAGGTTGTTAACATTTCATTACTGATAACAACACAACACTAACAGCAAGTGGAGTGAATGTTCTCAGTCTCAGAGTACATTCAAAATATTGAATAACTCAAACTTGCAGCAACGTGTTTTCCCCCCCCCCATCACACCACCCACCACCAGCCACTGACCACAAAAACAGACAAATGTATTAGCATGCTATGCTTTCAGATTTGAAAAGCCCGGTTGCCAAAACAATGTATGTGACTTATATTCCTCATGAAATAGCCAGGAAAGTCTGCAGTAGGACACGATCTGCGCGATTGGGCATTGGGGATTTCCATGCCTAAGAAAGTGATGGCCGTGGACAAGTCTTTAAGTCCAAGAAAAGTATAAATTACGTACACCTATGGCTCGGAAAACCAACTAAGTCCCAAAATTTACAATTAAGTACAGAAAAAGTACAAAATAATAATATGCAGTAAATACATGTAGTCCAAAAAGACATCTAACAAGTTGTATGGAGAAGTATAAATACGTTACAAAAAGTACAATCTAGCTACAATATTTTTGAAAATGACAAAATAAGTACCTCAAAAGTATACTTATATTGTACTTTTGCCCTTAACGTAACAAAAAAGTACACATAAGTCATAACAAAGTATACTTTTTAGTACTTATTTTTACCAGGGTTGGCCCTCCTTTTCATTGTCTGCTCTTAGGAACATGCTACCAATTGCTATTTTATTCTGTACGCTGTAAAGTGTTGACCGCTAATTATTCCCTTGACTTCCTCTTTTCAGTTTATTTCTATGATGCATCTTTTCTTTCTTTGTAATTTCCTCGCTTTGATCCATTGACAAAGGCGCATAAAATGCCGGTAATTACCATATTATAACTGGCAACCATGGTTGCATTTTTAAAGGTTTATAGGGAAATACTCCAACCGAACGATCTCACTAGAAACCGTGACTAGAAACCTCAGTGATATAAGAGAGGGAAGAGCATTGAGTTTCATACTACCTAACGCTCATCCATTCTTTCATCCTAATATTAGTTATCCTAATATTTATTGGAGCTTATTGGGTTGTGAGGCGTGGTTGCTTCGTTCTATAACATAGAAACTAAACATATGTACAAATTGCATTTGTATTGCATTTTCTTTACACCCATGTTTATTGTGTATGATTGCTTGCATATTTTCAATATTAAGAAGATTTGAGGCATGTTTAAACAATGGTAATCTGGTGACCCCACGCAGCATTTGGAAGATGTATGTTCAATGTCTTCATGTTTAACTACAGGGAAACTGGATTTGATCCATGTAATCACGGAAGATTATTGAACCTCTTTTATATTAAGCGTCTATATTTATATTCGCTCATATTTACAAGACGGCCGAGTGTCTATTCATGGGATATTTTGGTTGTTATAAATCAATCTTCTTTGATATTATAAATATCGTCAGACTCAACAACATGATCCTAAATAGTACAAATTCACCACCACGAAGAGCAATTTTTGAATGATCAAAATCAGAATAGCCTTGTGAACATTGCAATTTAATCAACATACAGTATTTTACTGCTAATGTTGTTGTTGACATACAGACAACAATTAGGCAGTTTTATCGCTCCTCAACCCAATCGATATTAGACACTATAGAATTAATAAATAGAATGATGAAATGTTTAGGTAGTATTTAGACCCTCCCTCGGTCATGGTGGATTGAAATGCTAAGGAACTGAAATACACTAACTCAAACCTTCAAACCCATATCCGTGGCCTGCTAGCCTACCGCTTTGTGTAATTCCAGGGCCCCGTGTAATCGCGTTCTGGTTGGGAAAAGTTTGTTGGTATAATATATGGCGCGGTATTAGGACCGGGGAATGTCCATGGGGTGGCAACTAAAAGTTTTCAATTTTTTAGTTTAGCATTATCTTTTACCAGTGCACTCAAAAAAACCCAGAGACAGAGCCAGACAGGGGGAACAGTCTAGTAGTATAAGTCACTTCTCCTCCTACAATGTTTACATTACCTGCAGAGACACAAATGTCTGCATGTCTCATTGCACCGATATTAAACATTGCATAAGATATGTCAAGCTGTGTTTGTAACAGCGATAATTGCTTGAACAATTTCAACTTCCTGTGCCCGTGTCTATAGTAGATCAACATTTTTTAGTATATAACAGTAGATTTCAAATTAGTGAACAGTTCCTGCATATATCCATGAGGTGGATATCTACTGATGGTTTAATCCCAACCATGTAAAGACCAGGCCCCCTTTGCTGCCATTACAAAGATATTCATAAACAAAAAATTGGAAGGGTTTTCAAAAAAGTTCACCCGTGATTTTTGTTCCTGGTCCTGGTATTTCCTAGCCTCCTTACATAAACAGACTGCGACTCTTGATATGCCATCAGTTATTTGTCGTTTTGATATTTGCGGATCATGTTTGTAGCTGGTTGTCTCTGGAGCAACTATGACATTCCTGGCAGTATTTTATCAAACTTATACAAGCTTCTCGAGACAAGCCCAACACCGATTTCGTCATTTATTAGAAGTCCGTACTGACGGCCTTTCCATAACTCGCTGTTTGTGGCCTTCCCAAGATTATGGTCCACGATACCTAGTGACATCTGCAGGGGAAGTTGTTTTTAGTATGTTCTGGCCTTTGATCGGTCATTTACGTACTTTGTTTATGCGTCATTGTAGTGTCCTTTTTTGTGTGCATCCCAGTTTTCGGCGAGACCCCATGGAAAAGTGATTTGGTTCACTAACTGGGAATCAACCAGGGGCTGGGATGGTATTTTGTCTTTTTTCATTGATATGGATTTATATGTCCTTGTTTAATTTGTAAAGTTAATAAATGTTTTTTTCGTATTATTGTATCATGATGTACTGTATTATCAATAAATCAAATCAAATCAAATCATATTGTGACCATGATACATAGTATTAAAAGAGTAAAATTGCAGAAGAATCGCTTACGGGGAAATAGATGAATTCGGCTCATACGATCAGCCTGCTAAGGATCAAAGTTTATCAGGATCTCCTGGGAGATCAAGCAACAGGTATTGATGAATTTCCTGAATAAATAACGAATATATAAATAAAATAAAATAAATATACCCATGGTTGGCTGGGAGCTCACGGAACTTGTAATTTGCTTGCTTGTTTCTACAAGGCTAAATGGCCAAATAAAAAACTTAGTTGCGTTTGGTGTTCTGATTAAAGAATGCAGTTTTCTCCTCGTGTGATCCGGAGCGCTAATAAGGAATACAGTGTTGCAGTGTCAAAGGTAAGGTGTGCGTTCAAAAATTAAACGTTTAATAATGATGATGTTTTCATCCTGATAATTCAATTGAAAATAACTGGTTACCATCTTGAAGTCGAAACTACTGAATCAAAACAACTTTTCATACAGGCATAGCCATATACGTGAATCAAAAAAATTGTGCAAGGATAAAGATGATTTTTTGATCTAATGCAATCACTAAGCATAGATGTAGTGTTGTTTTTATAAACAGTCTAATATAACTTTTCCAAATGTTGAAAAAATGAAGAAATAGATTAAACTAATAGCCAGATATGACAAAAATTGTAAGCACACCCCTTTTTCGCCATTCCTATGGGATATACACACATTAAGTTGTGTTGGGAGTGAATGCACAATATGATTATCATAATCCGTTGGCAAACTTAATGCTCCATTGTTCTTGACTATTTCAACTACGGATTAATCAAGAATGTATTTATACCAATGTGCCAACAGATGACGAATCCACAGCAATTCAAACTGTTGCAGAGCAAGAAAAACAGATCTTCCCATGTTTAGGATATTGCAAAGAGTTTAGTCCCTTAATTGCGCATAATTGTATCTATACATGGATTACAGTAGTATGTTGAAGGTAGTAGTGGTGTCATTTACACTTCAGGATTAATTGGGTGATATTTTGTGTGAACATTAAATTCTTTTTGAAGATTCAATGAAAAGGGGAGCTTATGGCTAATCATAGATCAATTAAACAAAATAGCAGGGTCATCATTACGATAATGCTATGTCCCAGTTATTGTACCTTGACGCATTCTGCCTTAACTGTGTAAATTCCATTGGAATGGAGGGGAAAAGGGGTGTGCTGCTACAAATTTGGTCATATCCGGCTTATTTGTTAAGCGTTTTTTTTTTTTGCAAACATTGGAAGGATATTAGGGATGGAGGGTGGTGGGGAGGAACGAAAAAGAATAACTAAGTAGAAGCCGATGGAGGAAGGGGACAGGTGAGAACTTAGGCGCGGGAAAACTAATCTCTTCCCCCGCTTCCGGTATCCAAAAAAAACAAAAATAAAGAAAAAATAGACAAAAAGAAAGAATGTAATGAAACACTAAAATCCAATAAAAAAAAAAAAGTGAAACAAAGTAAAAAAAACCATTGCTAAAAAAAGAAAAAAACAAGAAAAAATAAAAAAAGGCAGATAAGAAAAAAAAATAAAAAAAAAAAAAAGGAAAATAAAAAACAAAAAGCCAAAAAAAAACCACGCAAGAACCAAAAAAATAAAAAAAAAAAAAAAAAAAACAAAAAAAAACGAGAAATAAAAAAACCCCAAGATGAAACCCAAAAAAAAAAAAAAAAAAAAAAAATAAAAAAAAAAAAAAAAAAAAAAAAAAAAAAAAAAAAAAAAAAAAAAAAAAAAAAAAAAATAAAAAAAAAAAAACACACAAAAAAAAAAACAAAAAAAAACCCCCCCCCCCCCCAATGGTTAACTATGCAACCGTTGCACAATTTTTTTTTTGATTCAAGGAGTATTACTGTACAGTGAGAGAGTTCCATAAACATTTTTTACCCTTGAAATTAAATTAAATCCTCTTACCTCTCAAGAAGAGAATGGAGAGACATAAAACTTTTAATGGGGCCTCATCATTTTGAAATCTACTATATCATCAAACCAAATCTCACACCTTCCCGGAACGAGGACGAAAGGTGATGTATACAAGGGTGTAATCATTGGCACAAGTTGTCCGTACTATTCAAATGATTAATTATACAATGCGTCCACCGAATGTGTAATCCAAGGACTGGCTCGATAGCATCGGCGAATTCGGCACCTATTCACCACTGGTCTTATCGTGTAGTGTTTCTGGTTTTAAAATGCCAATTGCCAATGTAACCTTGTAAAGAGTTGTTGAAAAAATGTAAGTATGAGAGTTGGACAAATTGAGACATTATGGAGAAGTTATAGATATACCCCCCAAAAAATTATTGTAACCTCAATAAAAGGAGAATTTCAAAAATGTGAGCCGAGTTTTAATCCAACATCCTGTCGAGGATGCGAAAGAATAGAGGCATTGTTGTTTGGAGAATCAATAAGGGATATAACTTACAAAACGGGTGTGTGGATGGCCACGAATGCCAAGAAAAAAGATTTCAAGATCTAGGGGACTCAAAAAGAAATGTCACGTGACCACCTGTGAGCCTACCCAAGTGACCTTGAAATATATCAAACGCTTTGTTGTTGTCAGGCCGTACCGTGCTTATGCAATCACCCAACTATTTGTTTCTTGGGCTCGCAGTAACAGCTAAGGGAGATTGTTGCACGCTTAAAGGTCCAGGAAATGAGATGATAAACCTACTCCAAATTCTTTAGGGTTATCCCATTCCAATACACAGGGCCAGACAAAAGAAATTACACTACCCGGGACATCCTAGTGGATCCTTCTTTGATTTTCCAGTCCGACCAAACTGTCATGACTAGATTCGCACGAGTCACCTGGTTTTATATTCCTCTCCAAAATCAAAGCACCCCAATTGATGTCCATCCACCAACCCAATATTGAATGCTTCCAGCCACATCTTGTAGGACGTGACACAACCACATCAATTCTATTCATTTCCTGGGACCTTTAACAATTATAGATCTTGTACATTCACCCTGGTAATTCTCAAACCACTTAGGTATACTTGAAATTTTCAAATCCCAGCCCAATAAATAAAATTATAGCCAATGCACTTTGGAACGTGAAACTATAACGGAATTATGAAATTGGATCACACGTTGATCATTTTGTAGACAATTTACATAGAAGTTCGCTATTTTGGACCCGAAATTGCATCACTACAAACGTCCAATATCTAATGTATCCAAAAGCTGATTTAAAAAATAATGCTATAAGACATGAGGGACTTCGAAGCAATTTCCTTAATAATGATATTTGACGGAAAAAACGAAAAAGATATTGTACTAATGGGCGGAGTTTGCAGCGAGAAGTTTCGTTTTGCCTCAACCGGATGAAAAAAAAGCCCTATTGAGTTTAGTTCGATCGCGAATTGTTATCGTGTTTTGCTGTTTGTTCTTTACCTTATTGATTGAAATCACTATGGGGTGTGTAATTACGTTAACATTTATGTTTTGCAGGTCTCAATCTTGGACGGGACGTTGTTTTCTATGGCTGTTATGGCCTTCCATACACCCCATTCGAAAAAAAAAAGAACCGTTTTTTGGAATTGGTAAACACCTTGAGAACAAGGGCCATGGCATCTGGATATACTGTAGACCTCAATTGCAATCCTGCACTCAATGCAGTCACGCGTTGAGCATGGAGGTTTTCCATCCATTGCTTTGCCCGAATACATTATGTAAAATCGAAGACAATCTGTTTGTGGGTTAGGAGCCAAACAAAATGGAAATTAATCTAGAGTTTGTGACGACCCATAATTTAAAAACAGTTTTAAGGATACATATGCACACGTTCCCTGAATGTGTTGAAAGCAGTGAATAAAATGCCAATGGGATGCTCATCGCAGTGTAAATAGATCGCAAATCGTATTAGCCTTTCGGCCGGATGGGGCAAAACCGATGTGACGCCGTTCCCAAAAGACAACTATAGTCAAAACTGTCTCTGACGTGATTTATTACATAGTTTTGGACTATTTGACGTTGGTTGCCTGCACTCACACCAGTTTCCCACCCATCAACGGCATCATCAGCAGTACATTTTCCTTCCAAGGACAGGAATGGGCATCTGGGAAAGGAGATATTCGTCAGCGGTAGATACTATTTGAAACGTTACCATCGTGAACATGTATTAACTGGAAGATAAAACTCTATAGCTGTGGTATTCTCAATGGCGAGGTGCGCTAATATCGACTGAGTGAGAGATTATGTACATTAACTTTGTGTTGTCTGCAGATAGTTGTGAAAAACAAATTTAACATGGATACCACAAACCAGCAACAAGTTCACAGATTGGTGTTTGGAGATTTGGTACAACGACAAGCAGTACTAATCAATTTAAATATGGAATTTTGAAAGCCATGTCTATCCATGTTGTAACATGCGCAGAATGTATTATTTAGAGAAGCGGGTGTGAAGACTTTGCACCAGTTCACTGGTTGTTTCATGGCAGTGATCGAGTTCTTTGTATAACACTGCAAATTGCCAATCGGTTGCAAGCTGAAAGGAACAGTGGGGAACCACCAAACAGCAGGTGTTGGGTTTGGAAGCCATCCATTACATACTTTGAAATCAATCACATAGTTTTTCTAATTATGGACATATCAGTGTATTTCACAAGAAGAGTCAAAATATTTCATTTTCAGGAAAAGGAATAGGTTAATGGAAGATAACAGTGATATAATTTCTCATATCGTTTTTTCCAACCGAAAATTTGACGGAAAAGAAAGGAAAACAGCGTGTTCAAGCTATGAGTCTATTCAATTACGTGTTGTAGTAGAGTGTCCGCACGGGACAGTGATGACTAAAAGGTCCGATTTTGTCCTTATTGGGTGGCCTTTGGTCTTATCACTTGTAGTTTGTTTAGGGGGGATAACCTACAGACATGCAAAATTCTGTTTTTTGGAATCTGGTAAACACCTTTGAGACAAGGCAGGGAATCTGGAATACTGTAGACCTCAATTGCAATCCTGCACACCCCTCAATGCCAGTCACGCGTGAGCAGGAGGTTTCCATCCATTGCTTTGCCCAGCCATAAAAATTATGTAAAATCGCAGACAATTCTGTTTGTGAGGTTAGGAGCCTAACACAAAAGAAATTAATCTAGAGTTTGTGACGACCCCTCATTTAAAACATTTAAGGATGACATATGCCACGTTCCTGAATGTTGAGAGCAGTGAATAAAATGCACTGGATTGATGCAATGTAAATAGACCAAAATCTAATTATGCCTTTCCTGCCGTGCTTGGGCAAACCGATGTTGTGAAACGCCGTCTCCAAAGCTCAAGACTATAGTCAAAACGGCTTCTCTTACGTGATTTAAAAATAGTTTGACAGTTGACGTTGGTGACTGCAATCACCACAAGGTTTCCCACCCATCAACGGCATTCATCAGCAGTATCCTTTTCCTTCCATAGGACACGGAATGGGCCATATGTGACGGGATATGAGTCCGCTGGCAGAATCTATTTGAACTTGACCATCTTGAACAGGTATACACTGGCGTAAACTCCTATAGCTGGTTATTCTCAATGGAGGTGCGTAATAGGACTGAGTGAGTAGATTCTGTCACATTAACTTTGTGTATGTGGCAGATAAGTGAAAAACAAATTTAACCTGGACTTCCACAAACCAGCCACAAGTTACAGATTGGTGTTTGGAGATTTGGTTTACCACGCAAGCATTCCTTTTAATTCTTAAGTATGGCAGGTGAAAATGAAAGCCATGTCTATACCATGTTGTAACATGCGCAGAATGTAATTATATTCAGAAGAGGCTGTGCAAGATTGCACCAGTTTCAACTGGTGTTTCATGGCCAGCTGAAAATCGATTTCTTTGGATACAATGCCAAATGCAATGGTTTTCAAGCTCTGAAAGAACAGGGGAAACCACCAAACAGACGTGGTTGGGGTTTTGAAGCCATCCCTTACATACTTTGAGAACAATCAAATAGTGTTTCATAATTAAGACCCTGTCAGTGATTCACCAGAAAGAGTCAAAAGAGTCAAAAATACAGTCAAATTTAAGGAAGAGGTTTAATGTGAAGGAAATAAGTGATATATTCTCATATCAGTTTTTTCCAACTGAAAATTTGACGGAAAGAAAGAAAACAGCAGTGTTCAAAGAATATGCGTCTCTATTCCAATTAAGTGTTGTTAGTAAGTGTCCATACGGAAAGTGATGACTTAAATGTCCGATTTTGTCCGTATTGGGTTTGCCTTTGGTCTTATCACTTGTAGGGTTGTTAGGAATACACCTACGACACTTCAAAATTTGATTTTGAATTCTGGATTGGGGTTTAGCAAATCATGATAGTGCACTTTAACGCGGAAAGAATGGAGATTGAGTGGCACTCCTCTCCAAAAGTGAATCTGTACAAAACGCCTCAGAGAGATGAAACGATTTAAATACAAGTTACAACAAATAAATACTTTTAATAAGCTAATAATTATAAGTATCATCATGATTTGCACTGAATTGAAGAACTAATTTGTTGTGATTTGAGGCATTTCACGTGGGACCAAAATGTTTTCAAAAATTTTTATTAAAATGCACTTCGCATTTTGGAATATCCTTCTTTGTGAGTGACAGTGCGTTTCGAAATGCAGTATGGTTACTATCAAGCTATTAGAACTCACGTCACTACCGAAACCTTTGAAAGTACAAACTCCCAAATGTTTATCACTTTGTAGCCATGTCACCGTTACATGACAGAGTTACTCAAAATAGTGTTGGCGACTTGTTCTGATGTTCATATGAGGAGCCCCCAAGGGCACCTTTCATTGGTATGTGGATAAACAGAGTAAAATCATAGTCTATTATTGTATACACATGCAATGATATAGTTAATATTAATGCTAAGCTTGTTAATGGAAATGGTCGAGACAGCATATTAAACTCTAACCAATTAATTAATCACTAAGTAAAAAAAAACAGAGTTTATTCTTAAATGTTAAAATTTGATAAAAAAATAATGTGATGAGTAGTTGTTGGCTACACATAGCACATAAGTAATTACAGTTAGACCCGTTTTACCATAAATGTGTGATTCCAATACAGTTGAGTTATCATCAATCAAAGGTGGGCACCACAGAATTTAGATCCTCCCAGGCTAGTAAAAATAGACCTGCAGTAATCTCTCCATTATATAAAATGTCAAAGAAGTAAATTTAAACTATTAGGTGGCTTTTATTGTGCGTTTGGTGGTCACAAATGAGATTTTGACCTTGTATGTAGCCTTCTTAAATCGGAACAAACCGTACATGTCTTTTTTACGGTTAAGGACTGTTCGTGGTCATTTTTTGTGACAACATAAAATCAATGCCGGGACAGTTTAGTTTGATAGGAATACTAACACAAGGCCTGCAGTTTGTATGAAATTGCCAAACTAAACATTCATACAATGATTACACACAAGAAAAAAAACCGTCTTTCAAAACCAATCCTATGAATCCAAATTGCCCTACAGTAAATTTGATTTTATGTTATTATATAACAATTGGATTTTCTTCAGACCATTGCGTAACGCTCATTGAGTTAATGCTAACGATGCCGCCTTCTAGACCTTTAGGTCTATTAAAAAGTAATAGGTTAAATATAAGTGACACTATTGCAGAATTTGGTTCATGGTTTGAACTAATGTCAGGACAGAATAAGGCGACCAATTGCGCGTCTGATTAATTTGGACAGGGAAGAAAAATGGCGCCTCTGCAAAGGGACAGTAATCTGTGAATAGTTAAAGCCTAAACAGAAAGTTCATTTGCGTGAATCATTGTCAAATCGTATTTGGTTCGAACATGTTCCCGGCCACCCAGACTTCAATTACACCCACCCCCCCCCCCCCCCCAAACCTTCAGATACGGAGCAAATTGGTCGCAATTCTGTCCCATGACTAGTACTATCATATCAATATACACAATATCAAACCTTAAAAGAAAAGTAGAATGTCTTCCTTTTCTCAAATATAGTTGTGCCTCATTGAATTCAAACGATCGGGGGGGGGAAAAAACCCATCTACTTTCTAGGAGTAGTTTCCATTTCTATCGTTTAGAGATGAGGAATCTAAACATAAACGTAAAATACACACATGTAGTAGAAAAATGAATTACAAATCGTGTAGAAACTATTCGAAGTCTTCATATTGACAAGATTACAGTCAGATAGAGGTATTTGAAAAATTTTACTGGCTTTCGTGTTGTGTTGTGTTTGAGTATTTGGTTATATATCCAAACTTGAATAAAAGGTAAGTTGGTCATGCCAACGGTAGTGGTTTGTTGGGTGATTGATTTTAGTACTTATGATTAACTCGCTTATCAAAATTTCCCTGGGGTCATTCCATGCCAATGCAACAAATCGAGTACCATAACCTCATGGATTTCTTTCTTTTTTGGTTGTATTGAAAAGATATTCATTAGAAACAAACTATGGAAAAATATGAGCTCTGTACCTCTTTTGTTTTCCCGCTACAGCATTTCAAATTTGAGGGGATCAACTCAAAAACATGTATCGGTGTGAAAGGCAATAGGTCAGAGGGCCAAAAGTGTAAAGAACTACACCCCTTAGAACTTCAAAAGTGGCATTTGTTATACCTTTTGCTGCAGTGCCATCTATGTGATTCGATCAGGAAAAAATGCACCTGGCTCCAATTTTAAGTTACGGGGGTCAAATAAATGGCTCAAAAACCACTCTGATCTTACTTTAGGGGGACATAAGTCAAAAAGAAAAGTGAGTTATAACTTCAGATTGGGCGGTGATCGCTTATCGTGAATTATACCCTTGTGTTTAATCTCATACTTGTATCACTTCATGGCAGAATATAGCTGTCGCAAAAAGCAAAAGTCCCAATTTGACCTTGACTTGCCCCCTAAAAAGTATTGTCAGACATTCTGCACCAAATTCGACTCTGGAATCTGTTTGAGGGGGGCGGGCTTGCTTAAAAATTTCTGCAAAGTTTCATTGGGGTGTCTAAGTGTCTTCTAAGAAAGTAACTGTCTTCAAAAAGACCTACTTCATGCCCAATTACGTTGAAAGAATTCTCATTGAAACACCACAGGAAACCTGAACTTTGCAGACTGGGTATTAATCTTGCAAAGTTCACTGTTTACTATATGATTCAATTAGGACAATTAATGTATTATAAATTCCTTCACAAGCGTAAGACCCCAAGCTGACAAATTTGGTCCGCATAATCTAGATCAGGTGGCTAATAGTTAATATTAATTTCAGTTAAGTTAGAGTTCTTACACGGTCAAACGATTCAAATCTCTTAAAACTGCACTTGAATACCCAGGTTTGCCAAAGTTCAGAATCTGTGTAAAGTTTCAATGGGAATTATTTTGTCTGATATAGTTGAAAGTGTAGATTCTTTGAAGCCTGTCACCTACTAAGGACCGTTAGCACCATGTGAAACTTTGCATCAAAGCTTGAGAAGGGGACCTCTTCATCATTTTCACGTAGATTTGGTTGCAAAATGTCTGACATTGATTTTAGGGGGGTCAAGTCAAGGTTATATTGGACATTTGCTTTTTGCGACAGCTATATCTCTTCCAACGAAACTGAAAGAAGTATAGATTGTACACAAGGGTAGTATTCAAGATTAGCTTATCACCAGCCCGAATTTGGGAGTTATATCACTTTTACCTTTGGACTTATAGCCCCAAAGTATGGTCCAAATGGGTTTTGCGCCATTTTGACCCCCTGTTTTAAAAATGAGCAAGGTGAATTTTTCTTATCACATATTTCGAATCTGCAGCAAAACGTAATCCAGATGCCAATTGAAAAACTGAGGGTTTGTAGTTCGTACTATGCCCTCTGAATATGGAATTTCACACACGGTACATTTTTGAGGTGATTCCCCTCAAATTTAAAATTGGTGTTGTAGCGTGACAAACGAAGAAGGGGCAGAGCTCAAATTTTCAGGATTAGTTTCATGAATATCTTTCAATACACCAAAGAAAAGAAATCATGAGGGTATGGTGTTGTACTGGACGCAGAAACACCCGCAGCCAGCGCGACAAGTGGACTTAAGCGCTAAAAACTAACACGGGGATTCCGTCTGCCTCATCAGTCACGGTAAGGGTATTTACCCGGCTGGACTTTGTTTTCCGTTTTGTAGACTTATGGGGGACCCATCTTTTTCACATTCATGCGGGGGACAATTGAATATTGAATTATTATAGAACAATATACAGAGTTGAATCTTAAAAAGGAATTTTATATGGGAATAACAGCCAATTTTGGAAAACATAAAGATTGATGACGTCACGGCATTGATTGGTTTATTATTTTGTTCGGGGGACCCATTCACGTAAAAATGACGTATCGTATCCGCCTACATTGAAAAAAAAACAACGATTTATCGTCATCGTACGTCGGTTTTTGAATCAGTAGGGAAAAAGGTCAATTTGAAATTTCTGAAATTACAAAAAATAAAAAACTTTTGGAAAAAAAAAATAATAGCGTGTGCGGGCAGAGGGTAATATGTACAGACCTCGATTTAACATAGTCGGATTTAAATATATCTGTCGCCCCTGAAGAGCAAACTGATAACTGATATCTGATACCTGACCACGTGACCTGGTACCTGACACCGTGGACACCAACTATTCATCCACCTGGTTGGGCAAATCCAAAAAACAACCCCAAAGGGGGGGGGGGGGGGGGGGCGGCGGGGGGCGGGGGGGGGCGGCTTCTTTGGGGGTGGGGGGGGGGGGGTGTGGTGGGGGGGTGGGTGGAAAAAAAAAAAAAAAACACAACAATAAAAAAAAAACAAAGAACAAAAAAAAACAAACAAAAAAAAAAAAAACAAAACAAATAAAAAAAAAAAAAAAAAAATAAACAAAAAAACACAAAAAAAAATAAAAAAAAAAAGACAAAAAAAACGAAAAAAAACTAAAAAAAAAAAATAAAAAAAAAAAAAAGAAAACAAAAAAAAAAAAAAACAAAAAAAAAAAAAAACGACAAAAAAAAAAAAAAAAAAAAAAACAAACAAGTTTTTTTTAAAAAAAAAAACAAACAAAAACCAAAAAAAACCAACCAAGGGGGAGGGGGGGGGGGGTATTTTTTTAGGGGGGGTGGGGGGGGGGGGGGGGGGGGGTTTTTTTGTTTTTTTTTTTTGCCGTTATACAACCTCCTCCCCTATGTTGACGTTGGGTGACATCCTTCGCTTATGGACTATTACTCAATAGGTGGAATGGGTGGGGGGGGGGGGGGGGGGGGGGAAAAAAAAATAAGAAAAATGACCCGACCTGAACAAATAAAGGGGGGTGGTGAGATTACACGCTTTCCTGCTTCCCATTCTAATTTTCATCATCCAGCTACACTTTTTACACCTTTCACAATTCCTTGGGTGTTTGTTGTGTGGGTGGGGGTTGGGTATGATGGGGCGTGGGCGGGGGTGGGGTGGGGGGATTTTTTTTATTTTTTTTACAAAAAAACACCAAAAAACCAAAAAAACCAAAAAACAGCCAAAAAAAACCAAACACAAATAAAATAACAAAAAACAAAAACAAAAAAAAAAAAAACAAAAATAACAATATACTAAAAACACAAACAACAAAAAAAAAAAAAAAATCCAAAAAAAAAAAAACAACAAAAAAAAAAACCAAAAACAAACTAAAACACTTTTTAAAAAAAAAACAAAATAAAAATCAATATTTTCCACGAAGTAACAACAATAAAAAAACACCACAACAACATAAATAAACCCAAAAATAAAAAGTTTTTTTTTTAAAAAAAAAAAAACCCCCAATCAATACGGCACAAAAGCAGCAAAGCATTATGTATCTCTGTGTCACAGCGTAATCGCACAAGAGTGAGACTCTAACATGTGGTTTGTACAGGGAGGGTTGAGGACACGATCTGTCGATTTGGGCAGCGGGGCTGGTAATTTGTGAAACTGTACATGCATTTACTATGGCAGCAGTTCGGGTCCCGTGACATTAAAAAATAATCTCTTCAACCTTTGGTAAAGAATCGTAGTAATATCATGATAAATTAAGAAAAAAATATGAGTTCACATCAATCATGCTTCTGTAAATTACCTGTTGACAGAACTCAAAACTCCAGAAAACTTCCCCTGCAAAAGTAATCTTATCAAAAACCATAACCCCCTTGACATACGCGCATGGCTAACAGAGCTATGCGCTCGGTAGCCATGCGCCACCGATACACTCTAATATAAAACAGCCCTATTATAATTATTATACACCCCCTAAAAACCATTGCACTCCTGGATTGTTGAATGGCATGGAATGACCCAACTACCATCGAACCGCCTCAGCGCTGGAATGCTCGCTGTCGGCCATTCGGTGATCACCGGTGGTGATCAGTGGCAATATGCGAAGCGATAGCTGCAAGTCACAGCTCTGAATACCTTTCCTTAAACGCTTTGGCCAAAGGGGTCCACGTATGTCTCTAGATACTTAAGGAAACTATTTTGAAAGATTGGGAGCCATCAATTACGTCAAACGCAGAGTATGGGGACGATGGGCGTCCCTTGCTTCATGTAGCAATCGGGCGATCTACATACGCTATGTAGGCCATGATACGTTCGTGAATTTGTTTAACGAATCTTTTTTCGTGCTACAGCGCTGGGGAAAATTACTCCTCACTAAAATTGGTTAAAATATTATCAAAATAAAAAAAATAAAAAAAATAAAAAAAATAAAAAAAATGTGCACATTATTTAGAAAATGTTAAAAAATGTCAACTCAATGTACTTCCAGAATGGCAGTGACCAATGTGTACACGTAAACTCAAGCGAGCAATAGAGCTAATGATATTCAACAATCAACCCTAAAACACTTCAGGATCTTTTTCTCAAAAAAGGTATGAAGGGTCCATTGTTACTGCCCACACGGTTGAAAAGATTTAAGATATTATTCCAGGTGTTATGAATTCCCCGTATTGAGCTCTAGATATGTTCATAACTTAAAGGGGCAGCATACTCACCTGCTCCATGATTTTTAAAAATGTAGGTCGCGGAATACCATTGCCTTTCTTGTAAGTAATAGAAATATGGTTTTCATGGTTTTAAAGAATTTTTTTTTTTACAGACGACAATAACTTGCGGATTTGGTTATGCACAAATTAGGTCAGCCCTGCCATGGGCTTATTTTTCTTTCATGAATTTTGTCCCTTATACTTTTCTTGTCGAAAAAAAATTATTAATCATATGGTCAAAAGTTATGAAACACGCAGTAGAATCTCACGATTTCTTTAATCGCGAACGAGAAACAACTCGAGCAATGCAGCAAGGAAATATCATTCGAAATCTGTTTCAACTGAATGCACAATGACAATGGACCAGATGTAAAAGAATGTGAAGGTGTGTTCCAGGGACCGATTATTGAGTACATTAGCCCCATTGTTCGATTGAGCATATTGAGGTTATTTATCCCATTGGTCAATGATATTCTAGAAATCCAAATTTTCCAGTTGACATTTTTTTTCTAAATAATGGTGCACCCCTTTCATGTGGTGACAAAGCTTTTTGGTTTAAGTTAACTAATTTGTTTTCATTGTGACAGGAAAAGGAAATAAGAATTCCCAGGTCTGGAGCCCGAATTATTTAATTAAAGGCAAACATGTATCATTAGTGGAGGAGCTAGAACCCAAGTCAAAAACATCATGTTTACCCTCACTAAGAATAAAGGTTTGACACCTTTGGTTAGTATGGACCCTCTATATCAAACGCTAGGTAGGTTAGTACTTCTCAATTGTGGTGGCATTTTTCAATAGGGGCCAATTTAAGTTTTACACAGGGGTCATAAATTTAAAATGCTCCAATCATGTTGAATGTATGCCATTATTGTACGGCTCGTCATTAGGATTCCAAAACGCTATAGTTTGATACCAATCTATGACCAATGGTTTGATAGTTATAGGGTAAAAATGGTAAAATGGTAACAAAAGGTCAATTCTATTGTACAGGGGTCAAAATCGAAGTTTGCCTCTCCCCCCCCCAATTTGTTTGGAAAATGATTAGAGTTGTTTTTAGATAATGACATCAAAATAAGGAATAGTTGTACCATCTGCAATGCATAGTTTACCATGTTATGGGACAAATAGGTCATAGGTCAACATACCCAATTGGTGTTGATTTTGACCCTTATGTCACGTAGAAGTAAGCATTTTAAATAATACAAATACCTTTTTAGGGTGTCCTCTACTCAGTAATAACTTGCAAGTATTTTAACATATAATAAGATTAACTTTTAATGTTTGACCCATGACAAATCGAGATTGACCTTTTTGACATTTTACCTTAAACTCCAAAACCAATGTCGTATGGTGGGACAAACTATATATTTTTGGCAATCCTTATGATTAATGGCATAGGCATACTTTACACATGATTGGGCATTTTAAATGTTTGACCCTGTGTAACCTTAAACGTGCCCCTACTGAAAAAGTGATACCACATTTGATGAGTACTACCTGCCTAGCAATGGTGTCAAACCTTTGTCTGTAGTGGGAGGTAACCGAACTCCTTAAATAAGGCCCCTCTGATATTCTTCTCCTCTCTACATGTACCATGCCTATTTATATCCCTGGGAGTATTGGCAAACTGTTGATGGACACTTGCCCTCGGACACAATTTTATGGCAACTCCATTTGTTTGACCAAGTGCTGCATAATGCAGGGATAGGCTGTGGATAGTCCTAGATGTAGTATGTGCAAGGGTGACTATAATGAGGACACTGTGCGTTCTTTACAAACACTTTATATGGTTGTCTCATCTAAGTTTAAGGTGACGTCACTGCGACTTTATGTTGCACACCCATGAATCGCGCGCGCTATGCTTGGAACTAGCATGATACGCAGGGGGGGGGGCGCGAATAAAGTCGGCACGATCGAGACGCTATACTTTGTTCATCCCGAATTGGCAATACTCCTTCACACCGCGATTTAATAAGAATAGTGGCGGGCGCAGCTGCAACAACACTACAGCCAGCAGACCAGTGCGTGATGTATGCGCGGCGCACACTTGTGGCAAGAATCGCCCGCGAAAACGAAATTACTTTCACGCGCGATGAAACAAAAAGCCGAATAATCTTGCCTATTATGTGATGAAACAAAGTATAGTGGAATACACAGATGCAGTATGAAGTCACCTTCAACTTGAGGTGATGCAAAGTATATATGAGGTGGCATTTGTTATGTTTATGGCGCCCTGTTGGTGTAAGAGAAAACTGGCAGCCAAAAGCACCCATACTTTGCATGGGGAATTCTGTTTTTTGCTGTAACTTTTGTTTTGAATTAAATAATACTAACTTTCTTATCAAACATAATAAGCTAATGCTACCAGCTGCATTTTATAACCAATTTAGATCAGGAAGATTCTGCAAGTAATTTATAACCAATTTTATGTGGTCTGTCCACTGAACTACTGTAAGATTTTGCTGCAGAAAACAACATGGCCTCCTGAATGTCAACAAGTGACGCCATAGGTCACATCATCTATAGGGAGTAATAGACCCTTTCGCAATCCCCGAAATGCATCTCATCGGTGCCCTTTTCCATCCGGGACTTTTTACCAGCCTCAAGTCTGCTAAAAACATACGGTTAGGAGCGTACGAAAATACCGAACTTACCTAATCTGTGACTGCACTATAGTTGGTTTTGTAATCGTGCGTCAGGTGACAAGTAGGGCACAGTACTATCGAAAATATCACGTTTTGTCATGAATTTAACACAGTGCCTGTTGTTTTTTGTTCCATAGATATTCTTCTACCTTTTTGTAAGATTAACTTCACTTGAAAAAGGTACTTTGTATTGTATTTTGGCACTGTTCGGCGACGCGAACGATCAACAAATTTTGCTGGCCTCCAGATAGCAGCTTGAGATCAGATTGTGAAATTCCTTTGCACGGTCGGCTACGAAAATATTTTTACAATTACAGTCCAAAAAAAAAAAAAAAAAAAAAAAAGAAAAAAAAAGCAAGTAGTCACTTAAAATTCATTAACCAACAAATTGATTTATCAGTTTTATTTGCTACTTTCATTCACATAGTTATGGTTTCAGGGGTGGGAGGACGCCCGATGTTCGATACTAAGAGTTGGGATTGAGAACGTATTATATTCAAATTAAAGTCTCATTCTCATGTATTGGGTCCTACCACGCCTAGTGACTCCACTAGTTCTAGCACGAACGTATCAACGCACCCGAGAATACCGTGCTCATGCAACCCACCATGGGGGGGGGGTAGGACATGCCAACCTACAGCACAGAACGGCATGAACTTCAGCGTAACCCAGTGCTAGTCTTATTCAAAGACTTAACGGTAATGGGTAGGAGGGCGCTCTTACGCAATATCGAACCAGTCCCACACAGACTTGACCTAAGGCTATGCCTGTCACGAATATTTAATCTACATGACCGTTAGTGGAAATTACATTATTTTACCACGGGTTAATCCACTAACCCCGACGGATTTTGAAGTCAATATTTTTATTCTTAATTATCATAATTTACTAGATGTATTGAAGGAGGGTTAAAAGGTGATTTTTGCAATTCACTGGTACCGAGGCTGCCGTAGAAAATACACGAAGATTCCCGAAGACCTTTTGGAAATCCCCAATGCCCCATCGAGCAGATCGTGTCGACCCCCCCTGACACAACGTTACCCGAAGTATTGACAGGACCTGAGGCCCATATGCCGCCCATATGGAACAACATTTGATCAGGATTTTCCTTTCCAAAACCTGATAGTTCTAGATGATCGCATGTTTTCGTGAAGTTAACGAGTAGGATTCGGTTTATGGGTGTGGATTTTTTGCAGTAGTAAACCGTTTCGCCACAGTTATGACTGAAAAAATGACCGTATATTTATCATGAGGCTTTAACACCATAGAATCTATACACATAGTTTACTGGCGGTATTTATATACGTGCAACCAGGGAGAGACACAAAAAAAATTACACACACAACGGTTTATGCATTGGTGTATGGGAAATGAGGAGCGCCGTGTGTTGACAGCGTGAGATTCCGATGTTAAGAATTGAGAGGGAGCAGGAAAGAGGGCCCCACTGTACTCGGTGTCTACCTGTCCGACTCCCGAGTTTTCCCATATATCTAATGGGCATAAAGCACCAAAGTACTATACTGATGCGAGGTGGCAGCGCGTGTGGCAGCATCATACACACACACCACTGGTTATGCATCGAATGTATGGGAGAATGAGGGGCGCCGTGACAGCGTGACGATTCCGAGTGTTCAGACGGAAAGGGAGCATTAAAAACGAGAGGGCCCCACTGCCGCTCGGGGTCTACCTGTCCGACGCCCGACCTTTCCATATATCTACTGCATAAGCAACCAAAAGATACTGATGCGCGGTGGCAGCGCGTGGGCACATCAGTTAACACACACAACCCACACCACACACGGTTTTTTGTGGAACCCCAGTTCCCTTTCTCGTTGGGGTGGAAAAGATTTTACCCCAGTTTGTGTAAACCCAGTCCCTGTTCTCGTGAACAGATTTTAACCCCAGGGGTCAGCAATGTTTGGCAGTGACCCGGCTCCAACGGAGCGAACCATGAACTTAAACTGAAACTGTTACACCAGGATGCCAAATAAATCGGGCCTTCCCCCTGTAATTATATTCATAATTTTATTATTCATTAGGATGAGCAAGACCATATAGTGCGCTGGTGTAGTCCCTTGCTTCCCTTTTGTTTCGAAATCGTGTATTTTGCTGTAATCATTCAGTGAGCAAGAGATCTAGAAAAACTGGATCTTGCCGTGTTCATCATATATACTTTTTCAAATTCGATGCAAGATGCCGAACATCCGCCAAGTAAACTACACTTGTAAAGCTACTTATTAACCTATCACCCATCAGAAAATCAAAGAACATGACCGACAAACAACTTAACTTCACAGCTGATATACAAAGCAAGATTGTACAAGTACAATACAAAACCTGGTGATTCACATATCAGATTCTTCTATGTTTTTTCACAGACACTCAATAAATCATGAAACCAACATTTCTTTAACTTTGAATTTTCTTTTGGTCCCGAGTCTCATACCAAAGCAACCTGCATCGGGGGCCAGCATAGTTTTTTTTCCAAATACCTTGTTTTTGTAAACAATGACCCTCTGGTACAAGTTCCCGGATGGAAATGGGCACCGAATGAGGATGCATTTCGGTACAGTCGGGGCGCAAATAGTACTATTAAGGGGTGTGTGGACGTGTGATCTGTTTTACGCGAAGGGATTAAACAAAACAAATCGCGTCAATCGAGCGTCCTTTACGCCCGCTTCAGAGCGGCGGTATCCTCTACGCAACGCGTTTACTGGTTTGCTGCTTACCGAATGTGCCGCGAACTTTTCTTGCGGCCCAACGAGGCGCCCAAATTGTTAAAAAGACTAAAATTTAATGGAAAAGTAGTCGTTGACCCCCCAATTTTTAATTTTCAAAAATTTTGAAGAACGACATCGGGACCTCAACATATTTAGAAATTACAAAATTTATCGAGAAGTTTTAATTTGCAGGCGATCCAAACGTCAACTTTTGACTTTTCCCATAGACTTGCGTGGTTTAAAAAGTGACACATACCTTTTTTGTTTGGCATAGCTCAAATACAAAGTCGGTGACGCCCCATTTTTTTTTAATTTCAAATCTCACGCACCGTTGTAAATACCATATATGTGTCCATTCTGCTGAATTTTATCGCGAGTTTTACTAAAAACACTCAAACCCCTTAAAGGGGCATTTCGTGAACCACAACCGTCCCGCCGACTTAACCTAAAAAAATTTGAGATTTTTTTTATAATCATCTGAACCGTAGCCTTAGTAATCCACGTGTACTAATCTTATGTGCAAATTCCGTCGTATCTGTAAGAAATTTGCCATTTTTGTAATTTGTGTCCGTAACTGACAGAAATACAGCACAGCGGCCTATGGACCGTCGGAACACTAATTGCTCATAACGCAAACCGCAAGATCGGATCAACCAATTTTGTGAATAAGCTTATTCTCCAAAGGATCTCTAGGGAACACAAATAAAACAGGAGGTGTGCCTGCTGGAATCACGAAATGCACCTTTTAAGCTAATTAAACGTACCTACGATATTGTTTGCACTAAGATTTAACAATGTTAAGTCGTATCTGCGCAGATATGACTTTTTAGCGCTCAACGAGTCTTTTCGATCTCAAATAATTATGATTCCAGCCAGAGATGGCTACAATGTCTGGGCTGCTTCACTCGGGCTTCACTGAATACTGCAAGGTCTTGTCTGTGTGTTGTTGCTCCAACCGTGGAACATAAGATATTTCCATTGTCTGGTGGTGCTTTTTCCACAACCACAGGTAGTGTGACTGCTTCCAGGTAGCCCCCCTTCGGCAAGGAAATTTTAGATCGTCCAATTCTGGTTATCAATCTATTGAGGCTCGCCATTCAGCCTATGAGGAGTCGCTCCAGGTGGAATATTCTCACCAATCTCAATACCAAATCGATGTTACTAGAGCTGTTTCCAAGGGGTTGGACGTTGCTTAGAAACTTTCTCTTCTAAGAGTTAAATTGGTATGTAATACGCTCATTTCGTTAATTGTATGATTCTTTGAGGTAGTAATTCTCTTTAACATGGTATCCACGGTTTTACCCCCCCCCCCCAAGTGTGGTTCAGAGTTCGTTTGCACGATTCCAAATTAACCCATGGAGGAGATCCGATGGTCCTGATATTTAAAACTGAAGGATTTATACCCATTTCATACAAACTGTTGCAAACCCATTAAATTCCCCGTCAAATGGCCCCACCGGGATTCGAACGAGGACCCTTTACACAGAGCGAGCAACTAACACTAACACCGGTTTGCTGACATGCTAAAACTTACTGGTCTGTGGTGTGGCAAATTAGTCATTCTGTAGTGGTTCCAGCAAATCAGTTGGTTTAGTTGTCTTGGCAACAGTGGTTTGCCGGGTTAATGTAATGCAGAGTTGTATGTTGAAGTGGTGTTGTTGCAGGAAATGTAGTTGGCTGAATGGTTGTTGGACGCATTGTTGTTGGTCGAGTGGTTGCAGCAATTGTAGTTGGTTGGGTTGTGGTTAGGTTGGGGAATGTTGATGCTGAAGATTCTAGGTTTAAGCAAAGGCAAAAAAGCAAAAAAAGTGGGAAACACAAAATGCAAGCCATGGCCAGTGATTGAGCATGGTCCTAACATCGGGCTTGATATAAAAGATTCAAAATAGCTTAATTTCAAGAAAATCATCTGAATTGTGGTATAAGAATAGCATAGAGACGATTACAATTTCCCAATCCACTTCATACAGAAATGTAGTGAAGAAGTGAATTCTTTTGTGGCATTTGTTTTTTGACCAAATTCTTCCACAAAGAAGAGCGAGGAGGGTGTAAGAACACGTCCTCGGGGTCCTCAGCAATGTTGTAAAGCAAGCGTGTGTTCTGAGTCATGAGAATCAAGTCCTGGATCTTCCATGAAGCTGTCCAAATCTCGTGAAGTCCATTAACCGCTCTGTAATATTTAAAAAGTAGTAAATGTGCTTTATGTAATCAATGACTTGTAAGAAGCCACATATGGTGCATCGATTGTGGGGGGGGGAGTGATCACAGTTTCCGAGATTTTTTCGTTCTATCTTTGCAATCCTTGTCTTTCTCTTTTACGGTCCGCTTTCCACATGTGAACGGAGCTGGCTTGCCCAACTTTACATACATTAAAAGCAACATTTCCCCTATACTATTGTCTTATATCTATCTTGACTCAAAAGGTTGAGTAGCAAAAAAGTCCATATGCCAGTCTGCCTGCATGGAAGGCCTTGAAGCTAAGTGGACTGTTGGACCCAAACCTCAACAAAACTGCCATATCTGGCAGTTAGGCGGTCGCCGTAGGAGCTTATCAAAGGCATAGGTCTAAACACGTTCAGTCTATAACCTAACTTATATTGCGTCTTGGCATACTCTAACTCCACTAGAAAAAAAATTTGACTTTTTTGGGAAATGTTGACCTTTTTGACATTTCCCCAGGGAGGCCCTGAAGGTGATGGATTACATGGTTAGTATGGGCTTGTGCCCTCCGACCATATATCTAATTTGGGTCCCTGGCTCATCTGGAAAAAAAGTTATGTGCCAAAATGTTTACCTTTTTTGTGGAAAATTTTGACCTATTTTTACATTCCCCACCCCCTGTCAGGCCCACGGGAGGACCCTGGGGGAATGGATTACATGTTTAGTAGGGCTTGTTCCTCCTACAATATATCGACGTTTGGGTACTCGCTTATGGCAAAATGTTTACTTTTTGTGAAATGTTGGAACTTTTTTAACATTTCCCCACCCCCTGTCGGGCCACGGGAGGAACCCGGGGAATGGTTACATGGTTAGTAGGGGATCTGGTGTCCTCCTACAATATATCTAAGATATGTAATTGCAGAATGTAAACGCAGATTTAAAAAAAAAAAATATTACCTTTTTTGTGAAATATTGACCTTTTTTGACATGTCCCCACCCCAACCCCCCTGTCAGACCCAGGGGGGCCCCCTGGGGGAATGAATTACATGGTTAGTTAGAAAAAAAGTTAATGCAAAATGTTTACTTTTTTTTTGGGTCCGACACACACACACGTCACATACGTACATCCTTACACATACGCCATCCAGACATTACCATTTCATAAGCCGGAATTTGCTACGCAATCCGTCCCAAAATAAAATACTTGTTTTCCTGATTTAGAATTGCAAGAAGGCGTCAAAACACAATAGCCGTTTGACTGATGGTTCAATGGCGCTTTAGCCTGTGTTTCATTGTTTAAAATACATCACAGTCCCCAGTTTGTGAATGGGGCCAAAGTTCACATGAGGTCACCAATGTCACATGAGGTCACCAACATGTCACTCCACCCCGGTCCCTCCCTTCCACCAACTTAAGTTACATTATCGTAGACCTTACGGAACTCATACGGCATGCAATATATTAAAGGTTAACATTTTGACCACAGACATAGACACACCACCAGAGTAATCCCTATGTGCCTTCTGCAATTATTGCAGACGACACAAAAACCGGTTGAAACTGGAAAGAACCGGGCGTATCCAGATTAAAAAGATCACTTTGAATCGTTGGGAACGCCTTTGGTTACAATGTGACATAGTTTAAACTTCCAAGCTTAAAAATTTCACGAAGTGGATTTCACATGTAATGATATGAGCACATACTTGTACAAGTGTGTGGATATCAATGTCTACCAATTTTCAATAGAAACTTGAGACTGTGAAGTGGTTCGATATCACTGCATTTCCTTTTAGCGCACCTCATTAATATTTACGAACCAATGTAATCCTGTTATTGGCCAATAAGTGGGAAAGAGAGTTTTGACTACTACTACTCCGCGTGTGAGTGGTGAGTAAGCACACAGGCGCAGCGTTGCGCGAAGAAGTAGCTAAAACTACTGCACGGTAATACCACATGCAATGGAATTTGCCCTATTATCAAGTTTATTTCACAAATAATTTGTAATTTTGAGTAGTAAGTATTAGTGTTGGATAGTTACGACTACCTCCCTCAGCTACGCCTCGGTATATATTCCGAGGCGTTGCTTCCTTGTTTGTTCCAAACCTTGCTCGGGAACAGTATTTTGTACTACCTCCCCTCAAACCATGCTGTATAGTACCATACCTGTTGGTTCTATATAAACACCCAATGGTCGATGTAATCCAGGAATTGACTGCTGATCACTCCCATCCAGATTACTGCTGTAAATCACGCCAATTGCACTAAAGGACGTCCAATATACACGACTGTTAAAATCAAAATATACGAACACATCTTTATTTTTGTATCGTGGCTTTTTTTAATTAGTATTAGATGGAATGAATGAAAGCTGTCTATTTAAGTCCTCCCAGGGAGTAAGGATACAAAACATTATTATTACCTAATTGCGCATGGACTGTTTCAACACCTTAATTGCAAATTGAATTATTCAACCCCTCTCTTAAAGCAATAATATTATATTATATTTCATATGGCTAATGGTCTCACTTTTTCTCTATGTTGAAATTCTGCTACCATTAAAACTCACTCAAGGCAGTTACTCTTGCAATAACGATTTTCTTCACTAATCTTCATTAGCTTATTTGTACAGGTAAAGGTCGATTGTTCAAGTGCTTTGCTATTTGGGGGCATTTTTTGACTTGGAAGTTAAATTGGTAATATTTTAAAGCATAATCTTTAGTGTAAGAACAACATTAGAGAACATTTTTGTTTTGTCATATTTTTGAAGAAATCACATTTATGATTTATCTTAACCTTGGTTGACCACAAATTTCATTTTGGACTAATAAAGCCAGTCAAATTAGGAGAAATGATGCCTTAACCCGAAACGCTATAATTGCAAAAGAATTATTTTCTCCAAGATTTAAGAATAACATATCAAAGGTTTATCAAAATCAAAAGAGTGGAATATGTATTTTTATGGGAGCAAGGTTTATACAAGGGTTTATACAAAGGCATAGTTTGCTTATCTGCAGGTGAGCCTGATCAATTTAAGGTTAGCAAGGTAGTCAAAATATATTTAATACCTACCCTGCCGCCTTTTGCAGCAGGGTTTGTAGTCTTCGTGTTTCTTTCATCTCTCTTTCTTCTGTCATAATTTTCAGCTCATAACTCCAACATGTATTGACAGATTTTGAACATACTTAATCACATCAATCCCCCGAACAACCCCCATCTTGATCGTTACATGTCGGCAAAATATATACACACGTTGAAAAACTAAAAAGTTACAAATCAGTAAAAATACTTATACTTTGTATTTACAGCATACAGAAACATGTATTATTTGGGGTGTGAGGAAGAGCATGAGATTTAAACTCCATCAGAGTCATGCATTCGAGATTAGACGGATATATATATGCATTTGGTTGTTCCACCGGCGAGCTGCTCTAATTTGAAATGTACGCATACCTGAATTGCTTTTAGAGTGAGAAATAACAAGAACATTAGATGCTTGACTTCTAGTATTGTGGTTATGCATTTTTTTTTTTTTTTTTTTTACCCGAAACGCTATAATTGCAAAAGAATTATTTTCTCCAAGATTTAAGAATAACATATTAAAAGGTTTATCAAAATCAAAAGAGTGGAATATGTATTTTTATGGGAGCAAGGTTTATACAAGGGTCAAAATATGAATAGGGTCAAAGCACGTCGAAAGGTATAGCAACATGTTCGTCACCTTTTAAGGATTCAAAGAAAGGCATAGTTTGCCTATCTGCAGGTGAGCCTGATCAATTTAAGGTTAGCAAGGTAGTCAAAATATATTTAATACCTACCCTGCCGACTTTTGCAGCAGGGTTTGTAGTCTTCGTGTTTCTTTCATATCTCTTTCTTCTGTCATAATTTTCAGCTCATAACTCCAACATGTATTGACAGATTTTAAACATACTTAATCACATCAATCCCCCGAACAACCCCCATCTTGATCGTTACATGTCGGCAAAATATATACACACGTTGAAAAACTAAAAAGTTACAAATCAGTAAAAATACTTATACTTTTGTATTTACAGCATACAGAAACATGTATTATTTGGGGTGTGAGGAAGAGCATGAGATTTAAACTCCATCAGAGTCATGCATTCGAGATTAGACGGATATATATATGCATTTGGTTGTTCCACCGGCGAGCTGCTCTAATTTGAAATGTACGCATACCTGAATTGCTTTTAGAGTGAGAAATAACAAGAACATTAGATGCTTGACTTCTAGTATTGTGGTTATGCATAGCACGAGAGAACATAAAATTAGAACAGGAGCATTGGGAGTAAGACATTTAAATATCATAACAATCATATGGTTTGACCATGTTTGATCAAGTTTAAGCCAGCTGAGAGTAGACATCATTGTGTTAATGGGCGTTCTGATATCAGCCGACAAATAATTCTTGCCAGATTGTTGTGTAGAACCTGCAAAGTGGAAAAATTAGTAAATGAACAATTAGACCAGACATGGAAGCACTAATCAGATTTGAGGCATTAGAAGGGAATTGGCAAGCTTAGTTAAAGTATGATTAAAAAGATTAAACTTAATCCGACGAATAACACTGCACAACGCTTTGATAAATAGAAGATACATGACTAGACCAAGACATAACACCAAGGTATTTAAATTGATTAACCCTCTCAATGACAGTGCCATCATACTTATGAAAATATCTGTAAACCTGACCAAATTTTGAGAGGTACAGTTCTTATATAGAACTGTCGAACAAATACAGTTACTTATCTGGTGTGACCAAAAATGAACAATATACAACCAAACAAAAATCAGATCATTCTATATTTTCTCCCCCGGATGACCTTGAATCGTTATGTGCTTATTGTACTAAAACTATAGATCATAGATAGGTTTTTTTTTTTTTTTTTTTTTCATTAATTTGTATCACTACCGATTAGTGTATATGCAAAGCGGCACCCACAGTATGTGGAAGAAGCGGAGGCAGCCATTGCTTTCTATTGTTGGTACTCTATGTTTTCTTTGTGGTCGGCAAAACATCGAGACGGTGAATTTCTAAAGATTACGTAACGTTTTGCCTCTCTATCTATATAGAACCTCTTTGGTTATGCATAGCACGAGAGAACATAAAATTAGAACAGGAGCATCGGGAGTAAGACCTTTAAATATCATAACAATCATATGGTTTGACCATTTTTGATCAAGTTTAAGCCAGCTGAGAGTAGACTTCATTGTGTTAATAGGCGTTCTGATATCAGCCGACAAATAATTCTTGCCAGATTGTTGTGTAGAACCTGCAAAGTGGAAGAATTAGTAAATGAACAATTAGACCAGACATGGAAGCAATACTCAGATTTGAGGCATTAGAAGGGAATTGGCAAGCTTAGTTAAAGTATGATTAAAAAGATTAAACTTAATCCGACGAATAACACCACAACGCTTTGATAAATAGAAGATACATGACTAGACCAAGACATAACACCAAGGTATTTAAATTGATTAACCCTCTCAATGACAGTGCCATCATACTTATGAAAATATCTGTAAACCTGACCAAATTTTGAGAGGTACAGTTCTTATATAGAACTGTCGAACAAATACAGTTACTTATCTGGTGTGACCAAAAATGAACAATATACAACCAAACAAAAATCAGATCATTCTATATTTTCTCCCCCGGATGACCTTGAATCGTTATGTGCTTATTGTACTAAAACTATAGATCATAGATAGGTTAAACTAAACTATATAATGAATTGGTACATCTTTCAAATCGATTTCAACATTTTTTTACAATCTGTACAACCCCCCCCCCTTTCTACGTACCACTAGGTTCATTTTGTATTTGATATATTACTTTTGGACAATTTCACAGTATATTAACACCAAAATTGTTTGGTTGTTTTGCAATTTGTTTTGGGTCAAATAATGAAAATATTGAACTACGGTTTGAAACGGTTATAGTGTGACTAAAGGTAAAAGGGTTTGAGGCGTCGCGATATTGGCACGTTGTTCACCATTGCCAAACCTTACCCTTCACATCTGTCCCATGCAATGCCTTGAGGAAAATTCACACTAGCTATTTCAGTAATACCACCGGTTCCGTTGAGGAAGGCTTTGTAGACTTTATGATCCCTTTCATCGGTCCAGAAAATAAGCCGGTTAATGTAGTCTATGGCAAGCTTCCATGGTTCTGTGGTGTCAAGAAAAGGGATGTCTTTGCGGGATAGGTTTTGTCTAAAAACATAAGACGGAACTGGAGTTTTTTTGGTAAATATACATATGCAATATCTGTTTTGGGCGGGTTCCCATCGCCCATTGACGAAGAATTTGGACAACTAAATTTCCGGCTAGCGGATTAAAATGTCAACCATAGTCCTATTTTTGGATTGTCATCTTCAGAACAAAAACAGTATAAAGCACATGTTAAAAAGTGTGAGCATATGGTATATAATATAAAAACTCAGAATTGGCACGGAGCAGCCAATCGATATTTAAATCCACTATCAGTGATTTGCTCAATCAGAAAATCGAAAAAAATCATCAGAAATCAGATTTTTGTATGTTTGTAACAAGTTTGGGCATCCTAACATACCTCAAAAGTTATAGGACCAAAAGCAACTTATAAGGACAAAATCGGATATTTCAGACATTACTCTCCACTTACGGACACTTACAACAACACGTAATTGAATGGAGATTTATATCTTTGAACACTGCTGTTTTCTCCCTTTTGGGTAAATTATTCAGTTGCGCATTCTACAGACTTATCCTTCACTTTCAAGCTATACCTGCAAATATTGAATATTTTGACACTTTTTGGGTGAATCACTGATAACTTTAACTCATTTTTGATAAGATGACGATTTGATCATTGCGAACCGGACGTCGGACAAAATGGGATCTTTGGACGAGTAGCTAATAAACGCCAGAAGTAGTGTTATAGGTGCCATTAGAGGGGGGTTGGGGGTAAATTTTCAGGAGCAGGATGAGAAAGTGACATTTTGACCTTGTGGAAGTCGCTTTAGTGACAGGAAATCACGCCTTTTGGAGCGAAATCCTGCTCTCTGATTGGTTAGTTTCAAGGTGATTTGTTCTGAAATCGGACCTTGGGTGTGTAGCCATGTAAGAAAGAAAACTTGCTCCTTAAATGGGGGCATGATTTGGGGTGAGCATTTCAGGAGCATATAACATAGATATGCAAACATAACACGTTTGGAACTGAGGGATAGAGAGACTCGTTTTATTTACTTTGTATTTTGACATTCAAGATATTTATAAAAAGCTTATAAATATTTAGATTTATTAAGACTCTTTCTTTCTTTTTACAACAATTTGTACATACATATAGTAATATAGAAAAAAAGTTGATATTATAAATGTGTAGAATTTAAATTATTTCTTTGTAAGCGTTACGTACACTCGTATAGTATCAGTTAATATTTACATTACTACTTTATTAATATAAATACGGTACACTATATTTATTATAAATGTAGACATTATTGACGTTGTGTTATTTGACACAATTTATTTTGTCCCAAATGAAACATGTTCCAACAAGTTATGACTGACCATTGAACATGAATACGTCTTGAAGGCCATTGACACGGCTGATTTAACATTTTATGACGTACATGTAGGCCTAACTGAACAAGTCCAAACAAGTCCCCACTGACCAGTGAAAACATGAAGGTCATTGACACGGTTGATTTCACATTTTTAAAACATTTCATAGACCTAACCGAAACAAGTTTCAACAAGTCCTCCCATCCCATAATAGATTCCTGTTCCTTGACTGTTTAAAAGGACAAATCCATTTGATCCAAATCATTCTGTCTTTAGACGTAGAAAGGTGCACTTGTCTACAGAAATTCATTTACTTTTCATTACACATTGCTGTAATATTGCTGTCTGTCAGTTGATATAACACGGACTCCAAGAACTTGCTGATTTTTTTGTTTGATTATGGCTCCAAAACGAATCATCCAGCACCAATGTCAGTACTGTGATTCTACCTTTGATCGTGCATTCAACTTGAACGTCATGTTCGTACTCAACACAAACAAAACGACCAGGCCTCGGTTTGTGATATCTGTGCCAAAGATTTTTCAAGACAAGACAACCTGAGCGCTCACCGAAAATCGCACTTTGGGAGTGACGGTAATGTCCTGAACATCAAGCAACAAGAGCTGAAGTGTGACAAATGTCATAAAACTTTTAAGCGGAACTACCACTTAAAACGCCATCAACGCGAACAACATGGAGACAGGGTTGAGCTTGAATCCTTCGAATGTGATAAATGTGATCGTATTTTTCATCGAGCCGATCATTTGAAAACTCATTTCAAGATTCACGAGAAACGCCCAAGACCTACCGAAGGTAAGTTTATCTTTTAATTTGTATATCAGCTTGTGATAAATATTAAACAATATACTATTAATCTATCAAATTGTGTTGTCATACTGTTACTTACATGTTACATTCTCGCTCTTCTCTCTATAGTGAGCATTATATAAAAAAAAAACACTGTCGTGAGTGATTGACACGATCAACAACCTCGTCCCCATTTTACTCCATCCAAAATGGAGATTTTGGTATCGGAAGAAAGATCATATTTTTCTCATTACCCGAGCGAAATTTTAGGCGCAGGAAATGTTTCCTTTTGATTTTATCATGTTTATGAACAATAAAACGTCTCCAAATGTGGTTTACCACATTTATTAACACTCACTGTCCTATGGACCAATTTACTATACATCAAAACAGCTGGACGGATTTAACTCAAAATTTGTAATCGGATGTTTTGGTGATATGCTTCCATGCATGTGAGATAGAAAACAGCATATGAAAATCGGACCATGATCGAGTCACCCACTTTTAAGTTTCATTTCTTATGTTTTGTGGTAGGAGTAACACGTATATACTTTTGGAGATGAATTGAGGAAGTCCGGTAGAAAAATTATGCAGTTTAAGCTGAGAAGAAATTCGGCAGATAATATGTTCTAATCATATATTGAATATACGCACACCTCGTTACTGGATTTTACAATAATAATGAGTATGATGAGATATAAATGGGCCATCTTGTTAATAATGCTCAAAACCAGATACAAAATGTAAGGGAAATCCACTCACGACTGGTTGACAGGTCACTTACACTGTTAAAAAAGTGGTTTAACTGTGATTAAACGATCTCTTAATTTTCTACTATCTTAACATTGATAACATTCTAACTTCCGAAGTTATATTTGACAGTTCTCTAGCCAGTTAGTCAATATATAGTTAACATTCGTGTTTTAATAGCTTTTAATCGTCAATCGTAATTATCTTCTTCTGCACTTTCCTCTTTAACATCTTCATCTTCACTATCTTGAAACAACCCTTCAAATTTGGACTGGTGTTTGGGTATGACTCTACTCAGGGCTTTAGTCACATCCATGCCGTTGCCTATTTTCTCCTCCAGTTCGCATACTATCTCTTCGTGAGTAACGTTGTCCTTTATATTCAAATAATTATACAAAAAGTCTTTATAGTTGTCGAAGAACGTTTTCTTGACTGCCCATAGGGTCTTCATATTGGCTTTTTCTTTGGCTTGGTTTTCACTCATGCCCTCGTTGATGTACTTCTGATATTTTCCACTCCACATCTCTTCAGTGGCTTCTTTAGCATCTCCCAACCAGTCTTGATAAGTGGCATTGTCTTCTAGACTAGTTCGGAACTTGGTTCTTCGTCATCATCGGATGATGACTCTTCATAATCAGAAGACTCCTCTTCATCGTCGTCGGATTGAGATTCTGAGACATCTTCCTCGGAACTGTCCTCTTCATTTTCTGAGGTCTCTGTTTCCAAATCTTCTATTTCGGTATATTCTTCTTTACGCTTTTTAAATGTGGGTTCATAATATTCAGTTTTGTGGTCATCTTCACTGACTGTTTCATCCACAGCAGATTCTTTTTCATGATGTACAACTTCTTCGTGTCTCCGTAAATTATACCGCTTGGTAAATTTTCTGCCACACTCATGACAAATAAATGGTTTCATGACGGAGAGAGAATTCATTATGTTAACTCGTTGACGGCTTATACTAAAATGACAATAATGGGGCAAAACGGCTAATTATATAGGACTAGTTAGTGTTGACAGTTTGTTCATTTTTTGCTCATTTTTTTTGCTCTTTTGCTCACTTAACATTGCTCATTTGCTCATTTATTTTGCTCTTTTGCTCATTTAAGATTGCTAATTTTCCTCATTTGTTGCTCTTTTGCTCATTTTGTTGCTCTTTTCCTCACTTAACATTGCTCTTTTGCTCATTTCGTGCTCTTTTTGCTCACTTAACATTGCTCATTTGCTCATTTTTTTTGCTCTTTTGCTCATTTCTTGCTCTTTTCCTCACTTAAGATTGCTCTTTTGCTCATTTCGTGCTCTTTTGCTGACTTAACATTGCTCATTTCTTGCTCTTTTGCTCATTTTCATATTGCTCATTTGTTTGCTCTTTTGCTCGTTTCTTGCTCTTTTGCTCACTTAACATTGCTCTTTTGCTCATTTCGTGCTCCTTTGCTCACTTAACAATGCTCATTTGCTCAATTTGTGCTCTTTTTGCTCACTTAGTATATTGTTAATTTTCTCATTTTGTGCACTTTTGCTTACTTTAGATTCCTCCTTATCCCATTTTAACGTTCTTTTTATCCAATACGTTGTTTGATTCAAATTGTTACTCATCATTGCCTGTACATATTATCATGCTGATTTATCTATATAGGCCTATTAATGTTGTACTAATCAATACTGCCTTTTTTCATTATACTCTTCCATAGGAATCCCTGACGAACTTGAGGAGATTTTACACCAACCTTTAAATAAACGCAGAACCAACAAGCAGAACGATGTTGCGGACACCAAGCATAAGCAAGAACCCCACAAGACCTGTTTGATCATTTGAGAGAAGACGAGGACCTGCAGAATTTGTACCGCAAACACTGGAAGAAAATCAAGGACTCAACGAAATATGGGAAAATAATAGACACTTACAATTTTAGGCTAGTATCTTTAGACGTGGAATATCTGCGCAATATAGTGTATTCTGTATTTGAAAAAACAGAAAACGGCTTTTAAAGTCAATGCCGCCTTTGGATTTGTGTTGCGAAACAATGAGTCTGGTGAACGTAGATATCATTATGCATCCGGTAATACTAGGGTTTTGCCTGCCCCATTTCTGATCACAAATAGATCCGATCTTGTCTCATTTTTACATTCGTTCCTTCAACAAGATGCTTTAGAGTGTGCTAAATTGAAGAGACCCAATTCAAAATGGGTTGTAGACCTGATAACAAATCTCACCTTATTTATTTATAGGATCCATGATCATCCAATAGGTACAGGTACGCACAGTGTAGAATTACCCGAATATATTCGAACCAATCGTGCGATAATATCTCTCACTAACAACCCAAATAACAGGGAATAGCATACAATGACAATTGTTTTTTTCGTTGTCTGGCATTGCATCAAGGGTATGCTTACGACAGTCTGGAACGAAAATCAAAGGAGCTCTACCTAGAGTACTCGCCCAACAGCGATTTTGAGAAATTCAGGGGGGTAAAGTTGACAGAATTAAGCTTACTGGAAGAAATGTTCAAAGTCAACATCATTGTCTACGAACTTCTGGAGATGGATTTAGCCGAAGACGAAGAGGAAAGGGAAGACGAAATTAACACAGAAGGGGAGGAAGACGATACTGGGGGAGAGAATGCAAACAAATCTGCTTTAGTAGCACAATTGGTACGACGAAGTCTTGATAATTATGATTCAACAATGTATTTAAACAAATGCGAAAATCACTTCAGCTTCATCACCAACATAGAAAAGTACTGTCAGTCTTTTGATTGTAAGAAGTGTAACAAGTTGTGGAAATCTGGGAAACAACTACACAGACACGAAGCAAAGTGCGAGGCTAAAGGGACTACACACGCATATCCCGGAGGGTACTACAACACACCACCTACGATTTTCGAACAGCTAGGAGATGAGGGTTTCAACATTCCAGAAGAACACAGGTACTTCCCCTACAGAGCTGTATACGACTTCGAATGTTTCTTTGACAAGTCTGGTGCTACCAAAACATCGGAGAAGTTAAGTTGGGATGCCAAACACGTTCCTATAGCGTCTCTATTTGTAGCAATGTACCCAACTTTCAGACACCAAAGTGTTTCTTAGTTGATCAAATGGTCACATATTTGCTGCAGATTAGCCAAGAGAGCAGTACATTACTCCAACAAAGGTATCGTCATGTTATTATCGAATTAGAGACGAGGATAGAAGCATTGACACCAGAAAAAAGAACTCCGAAGGGGGATGATTTTGGAAAGAAAGAGAGGAAGCATTTGAACGATTTAAAGACGGTGGAAAATATGACCTCAACGTCATCAAACCATGTACACGTTTCTACAAGCCAATGAAGCAATCAAGTTTATCGTAAAGAGAAATAGTGATCATATGTGCATCAAAACGAACCACCTGAAGTTCATCGATATTCTCAATTTCTTGGCACCGGGTTTCAGTTATGACAAATTTTTAAAGGCCTTCGACTGCAGTATGCAAAAAGGTTTTTTCCGTATGAGTGGTTGGATTCTATTGACAAATTAGATGAACCAGCACTCCCTCCTCATAAGACCTTTTATAGTACTCTCAAGAACGAAAACATATCAGAAGAAGAATACCAGTACTGCAAACAGATATGGCAAGATCGCAACATGCGTACCATGAGAGATTTTCTTGAATGGTATAATAACAGAGATGTGGAACCCTTCATTGAAGCACTAGAGAAGATGGGTCGGTTTTATTAAGTAAAAGGGATAGATAAATTCAAAGCTGGCATCTCAGTCTCTGGTCTAACGATGAAGTATCTCTTCAAAATGAGTCCAGAGCTGAATTTAGCTTGTACGATGAACGGAAACAAGATTTACAACGATAATTTAAAAGCAACTTAGTGGGTGGTCCATCAATTGTCTTCCACAGATATCATGGAAGCTGGAACAACCAAGATAGAGAGGTAAAAACCTGTGAAAGGTAGTAGGCTACGACGCCAATGCGTTAATTGTGGGGCTTCATGAAAACATGCTGACTGGAAATATATTAGAAGAATGGCGGACTGATTTCAAAAGAGGAAAGCTACAGGGGTATCCGTCGTTGCACAAGAATGGCTTAGGTGGGGGAAGATCATAACAGAGGTATGATCATCCAACCTTCCACAACGGAACAGCGTGGAGAAGAGGGTGGGACCCCGTAGACTTCCAGTTGATGGGATTTCATATGATCTGAAACCAACTTGAAGCTCGCTTCGAAATGACCGCTGCTGGTGGCACGGCCATGACTGTGATGCTAACAAAAGGGATAACTTACAATGAGAGGAGAAAGAATCTACGAAGGAACTGTACGAGGAAAACTCAGGAAAAAAAAGAATTACATTGAAGAGTCTGGGTATGAATATGTGGGAATGTGGGAGTGTGAGTTTCGTCAGCTCAAGAAAACTAACAAAGAGCTGCAAACAATTCTTCATAACCATACGACCACATCTTTACCAAAAACAACTCTGACTCAAGATGAAATTATACAGGCAGTTCATTCAAGACAAAGATATTTGGGTGTCTAGAGTGTTGATATCGCAGTCCCTGAACACATGAAACCCTACTTTGAAGAAATGGACGCCATCTTCAAAAATACCGATATCTCCCTTGGACGAATAGGACTATTTTATGAGAGATTTGACCACAGAAAAACACAATGTAATGACTACCCCTCGACGGAGTCTCATTGGGAGCTATGTTTGGTGCGAAGATTTTCCTTTCTACACCTCTACTGAAATGGTACCTTCTCCTGGACTTCAAGTGACACGCGTCTACCAGGTCGTGAATATATGCCAAAGAATGTTTTAAAGAATTTGGTGGGCAGTCTCGAGATGCAAGGAGGGCTGGTATATGACCGTCCAAAGCCATAATTGCAGTACAATGAAAAACTTTCATTGGCAATTCCTCGCACGGGAAAACTTTAACGAACAAAGATCGACATATGAACGTTAGAGTACTCGCGCAAACCCCGCAGCCGCGCGCAAGGGGCTGAAGCCTGCTAAACTATTACGGGGATCCGACTGCTCATACAGTCCACGGTAAGGGATTTAGCCGGCTGACTTCGTTTTCAGTTTGTAGACTAATATGGACCCATCTTTTCCATTATGCGGGGACATTGAACTATTAATTATTTATTAAGAACAATTACAGATGTTGAATCTTAAACACGGAATTTTATTATGGGAATAACCGCCAATTTTTGAAACAAATAAAGATTGATGGACGTCACGGCATTGATTGGTGTATTATTGCTTCGGGGGACCCATTCAGGTAAAAAGACGTACGTATCCCTACACTGGAAAAAACAAACGAATCGTCATCGTAAGTCGGTTGTGACCAGTAGGGAAAAGGTAATTTTGTACTGTTTAGACATACTAAACGGTGTCTTTTGGAAAACAATAAATAAGGCCCTTTGGCAGCAGGGTCATCAGGTACAGACATTGATTTAACCCCCCCATAGGTCGTCGGATTTATAGATATCGGTCGCCCCCGAGAGCAAAATGATACCTGATACCTGAACGTGACCTGTACCTGAAACGTGACACCAAACCATTCATCTCGTTACGTTTATTACTACAATACGGCAGAGCAGCAAGCATTCTGCATCCCGTTGTCAACGCGTAATCGTCAAGATGTGCGGACTATGTAATGAAACATTAACATCAATGATAAGCCTTCTCTATAGCATGAAAGACAATGAGAGTACATATGGTCCAGTGGATCGACGGCTGAATCATGATATGAAGGTTGCGGGTTCGAACCCCGGTGCGGCCAATGTGTGTCCTTTTTTTTTTTTTTTTTAAAAGAAATGTAGAGTATTTATATAGCGCTTTACACAACGTCTCAAAGCGCTTTACATATTCCGCTGTCACTAGGATATATCGCATTTTCACAAATTAAAACAGTTGGGACAGCCAATTATAATGGCGCACTGTACATGGTGGGTCTGGCCCAATCGCTTTGCAAGAGAGATGGGCACTCTGTTCTTGTGTGCACAGATCCGTCCCCTTACCTTTATGTCGAGCTCTGGACAGGTACGGTATTTTTCATTGAATATGCGAAAATGAAACAATGCTGTGATTAGATAGAAAATTAAAATTTAAAATAATTAAAGTAAAAACTAAGTTTCATCAAATTTTTTTTGACAAATTAACAGCAATTAAAAATTGAGCCTACATAAAAATATCAAAGTAATAAAGAGAAGTTAATGATAAATTAAAACAAAATTACTAAATATAAGCAATTCAAAAAAATAATATCAAAAAAAGTGGGGGGGGAATGAACAAAAAATAATACAAATTCAATAATAAAAAAATACAAGTAAATGAAAATACAGCAATACAAAAACAAAATATTAAAAGAAAAATGAATAAAAATAACAAACCCAAAAGAGCCCAATAAAACCATATGAAGATGAAAACAAAAATGAAAAATAAATTATAAGCAATAATAAATATTAAAATAAACAATTATAAAATGATGAAAATAGAGAAAAATACAACAAAAAGATAATGTCTTTGGAGTAAAAGCATCCAATTATCCACAACAAAACGAAAAGAAACAACGAGAAAAAAATACCCCCCCCACCCACACACACACATCGCGGAGAAGTTTTTAATATTACATGTATACATTATAAGCTGATATAGAGCGAATGGGCCTAACTCTAAACTGCCGCGGTGACGGTTTTTCTGAACAACGGCAAAATTTCGTTATTTTTATCCGCTATGGTGCGAATACAAGAAAAAAAATTCTTATTCGACACCACCACGGTGCGGAATTACAAGAAAAGTTTCTTATTCGCTATGGTGCGAATTACAAGAAATTCTTTTTCGCACCACCACGGTGCTAATTACAAGAAAAGTTTCTTATTCACACCGTTTCGGAGCGAATTACAAGAAAAGTTTCTTATTCCACACCGCTCCTGTGCGAATTAACCGTAAAAAACCTGCTTATTCGCACCGTCACAGTGCGAATATACTCTTCCTAAGCTTATATCCTGCCTCGTTGACACCATCACCATGTGGCCTGGTCATCTCACCGCAAAGACTGGCATGGCCACCGCCTGCTTTACCTCTGAACGATCCATGTCTTATCCAATATAGCAATTGTTAACTGATTTTGTAATGGGGTTCTTCCTAAGAGGCTTGGGTATCTCATGGTAGGTGATTTTTTACCATTTGGGCAGCAAATGGGTGTGATTTGGAGGCCAACACTTACCTTGCATGCACTAACATTGGGTTCCGATTTGACACCCTCAACTTTGTTTACATCCAGATTTTTCAGGTGATGAATTGCAGCTGTGCTTTTTAATTGGTTTTTGTATGACGTACCTGTTTAAAGATGCATATTGTTGAGGGAATTTTTTAGCTTCTTATTTTTCAAATCTGTCATGTCAAAACTCACAAATCTTAGGGGGCCCTCTTAGAGGCAAAGGTAACTATTCCACCCCAAACCTAACCTCAAAAATATCAGCTCAGTTCTTGGTTGATGTGGTAGGTAGTAATTCACTTACCTCTTTCTGTTCAAAGTAGGAGTTCCCGCATTTACGATCTTGAAGATCAATGATTTTTTGAGGTGCAATTTTGCACCATGTGGAGTTCCTCGCAACGGCATGACAACATTGCTTTTTTTGCCATGAAACACCTTTGCATTTCTTTTCTCTCTTTGCCTGAGTGCTTTTTTATTTAGAATACAATGATCTGAGGACAAAATTCAAAAATTGGGCGTGTAAACCAGATATTTTGAAAATAACTTTTTTCCGACCTGTCTACGTGTAGGAGATAGGCAGTGAACTCAGTTCCATATTAGAAAAGATATGGGATGAAAACTAAGTCTAGGCAAAGGCTATATGCACGACGTCGTGACAAAAATTGCTAATTGGCTATAATACATGACAATACCACAGGCTTAGCATTAAGTCATAACACCATAGTAGTAACACCACTTAAATTGTAATTATGCTAAAGCCATGCAATAATTAGGCCTCACGCAGTGTAATAATAGTACATTTTGTAAAGTTGTGCTAAATTACTCAACAGTTGGCCCCAGGCCCAGTCAGTTGCCACGTTTTCATCGGTCATGCTATTAAAAGTTCACATCAATCATGCTTCTGTTAAATTACCTGTGCATAAAATCAAACTCCAGAAACTTCCCATGCAAAAGTATCTCTATCTATCAAACATAATAACCTTGAAACATACGCGCAATGGCTACAGAGCTATGCGCGCTGTAGCCATGCGCACTGATACACTCTAATATCAAAACAGCCCTATTATACATTATTATACACCCCAAAACCATGCACGCTGGATACTAAAAAGCAACTAAAAAGGTGAATGAACCCCTCTTTCGAGATGATAGAGGAAATAACAGGTGACTGCCACGAAGTACGTCCATGGCAAGAAGTTATTAGAGAAGACTTACCAATAAGATGGGTTTTAGTGTACCAGTCAGCGAAACTACGTATGCTTCATTTATTTGGACTTCTTGACAAGATATGATCCGTCCACCTACAATACGTGGAAATGGATACCGATTCAGCTATATCGCCATCTCAGCTGAAACCCTCGATAGAAACTAGTGAAAAACAGAACTAAGGAAGAATAACAAACGTGATAAACATAACTGGTTTCCACGTTCTGACACACCAGAAAATGCCGCGTATGACAAACGGACCCCCGGTCTTTTAAAATCGAGTGGAAGGGGAGGGGAATTATTGCATTGTGCCAGCAAGATTACTACTGTTTTGGTCTAAAGCTAGCTTTAGTTGCAAGGGGTGAAAAAAGCACAACAATATAAAACAAAGAAACCTACTTGAAAGTCCTCCTAGAAAGAAAGTCAGCAAGCGGCACTAATCGTGGATTCCGTATGAAGGATAACAGAATGTACACCTATTACCCAAACAAGAGAGGGGTTTACTTATTTCTACCCCAAGCGCAAGTCTTGGAGGACGGTATCTCCACTACTTACTTACCCATATAAGCCCAACTATGATGTGGGTTGGTGTAGTTATATTTTTATGGATTTGTAAAGCAAGAATAATCGGACATTTCCGATTAAATATATGTGTACAGTGAAAGAAGTGTACAAGGTTCATGTAGCATGATTTATCTTGATATGACTATCGGGTTGGGGTGGGAATCTACCATTAATGCTAAGTAATAGTTTTATTCATTGTATACTGATGTAATTAAAAACTGCATCTGTTAATGCTACTTGATTCATAACCCTTGTTAATTACCTTGAAGGACCAGTGAGTTTTCCCTGGTCAGTGGGGACTGTGTGGACTTGGTCATTTAGGCCTACATGTACGTATAAAATGTTATATCCAGCCGTGTCAATGGCCTTCAAGACGGATTCATGTTCAATGGTCTCAGTCATAAAACTTGTGGAACAGGTTTCATTTGGGACAAAATAAATTGTGTCAAATAACACAACGTCAATAAGTCTACATGTATAATAAATATAGTGTACGCTTTATTATATTAAATAAAGTAGTAATGTTAAATATTAACTGATACTATACGAAGTGTTACGTAACGTTACAAAAGAAATAATGTAAATTTCTACACATGTTATATCAACTTTTTCTAATTACTATATGTATGTACAAATTGTTGTAAAAAGAACAAGAGTCTTAATAAATCTAAATATTTATAAGCTTTTATAAATATCTTGAATGTCAAAATACAAAGTAAATAAAAAACGAGTCTCTCTATCTCTAAGCTCCCAACGTGTTATGTTTGCATATTTCTGTTATATGCGCCTGAAATGCTCCCCCAAATCATGCCCCCATTTTAAGGAGCCAGCAAGTTTCTTCTTGCATGGCAGCACACCCAAGGTCCGATTCAGAACAAATTCCACCCTTGAAAAAAACCAATCAGAGAGCAGGATTTCGCTCCACAAGGCGTGATTCCTGTCACTAAAGCGACTTCCACAAGGTCAAAATGTCACTTTCTCATCCCTGCTCCTGAAAATTTACCCCCAACCCCCCTCTAATGCACCTATAACACTACTGCCAGATAATAGTACATCACTACGTCATACAATCATCTCTTGCCTATCTCACCACAGTTAATGTTCGGTTAGGGAAAAACAAACGTACTATAATATGGCGTGTGAAGAGTCATCTGAATCGAGTGTCATTACCGTAGTAGGTGACTAAAAAAACTTCTACACGGAAGCATAAGTTCAGAACATCCTTCCAAAAAATCGATCTTCCCTGGCGCCGTACCAATGCTCATACAAAGAGTAAAATACGAACCAGTTGACGTTTATCCTTGGAGCTGGGATTGGGAGGACATTTGTGACATTATAACTTTTTTGAAGGATTTTAGAAATTTATCCCATTAATGACCTGTTGACCTAATAACTCAAATTATTCAAGGGTACCAAGGTGGTACCCATTGGATTCTTCCATTACACACTGTGAACTATCAAATTAGCACTTTGACGCATCTCTCCCTCTCCAAGTTCTATCCGACTTTTAAAATACTTGTAAAGCTCGGCGAACTTTTTCAAAGCATGGCCAAAACGAAAGTGCTTGTGCCCATGTATTAAAGTATACAGACTGTCTAAAAATCTTACAGTTAAATACAAAATAAAGATATAAGCTGGCATTTCTGCGAGGAATTTTGACCTTGTTTTTGTGAGACGATGATCCTAAAGATTGGCTTCAGCTTGAGCAACGGGATAATTTCCAACAATGTTGTGAAAGATGTTGGTTTCAGATTGAGAAAATTGTACAAATTTTCTATTTTTACACTTCTACACCAAAACCTGGCGTTAAAAGGGCAGGGGCGCCAGGGGGTGCAGGAGGCGGGCCGACCTCCCCCCCCCCAAGAGTTTCAAATTCAGCCAAAACACGGGGGGGTGTAAGCAATAAATTGTGAAAATGAGGCGTTTTTACCTATATGAGGTAATCGTGTAATATTCGCCCCTCCTATGATTTCCGCCCCTCCTATGATTTTACCCTGCGCCGCCATGGGAAAAGGGGATCATTATACCAGAAAACTGAAAATGAAGAGCCACATTTTGTAGCTCACAAGGGAAGTAGTAACCCTAGTAAACAGTATCTACCGGGCCATAATCATGCATACAAATCTAGATCTGATCTATTATTGCGGCTAATAGGGTGTAATACGGGGATACAGCTGATTGAGCGCGCCTGTGTGTGTTGGTGTCCTTTTGGATTTGTGTGTGTGGTGTGGGGGGGGTGTGAGTAATGTGAGGTGGTTGTTGTTGGGTGGTGGTGGTGGTTGGTTTTTGTGTGTATGTGTATTGGGTATGGTTCTTTGTTTCTATGTGTGAGATGATTTATATTTAGGACATCTTTATTTTTTAAAAATCTTAAAAAAAAAAAAAAAAAAATTTTATTATTTTTTTCTGGAGTCCCCTCGCGGGCCGATGCGGCTCTTAGCCCACAGGTTGGGCACCCTGGAATTGAATTATCCATCATTGTATTATTTGGTCAAACCGTGAAAGCCCAGAAGTATGCTCTGGGGAACATGGGGGGGGACTCACTCTCAGGGGTACAATAATCCAATAAAGTCATGGAATTTTGAGAATTGACTTATGGAACAGCCATAAACAAGGTCTCGTTGGGACAATCCCGGACAAATGTGTGGACAATGCCTCTTATGTGAGTGACAATTTACTCAGCCCCTAATCTCCACTGCCTCCAAGATCCCAGGGAGGATCAAATAAACAAGCATGTTGAACAAGAACAATAAGGAGGATAGTTTGTGTTGAAAGGTCTCAGTTTACTTTCCAACAAGGTTTGTTTCTGGTCTAACCTTCTGCGAAACCCCGGAGTAAAGGCTGAGAACGCCAATGCTGTTTGGAATTGAATTTCCCAATGCTACATGTATTTATTGGCAATTGTGACAGTAAAAAAGTTCTAAATTATTTAAAATACAAGAAGCCGCCCTTTTTGGTTTGCCTATTTTTTATTTTAATTTTTTCATAAAGAATGTCTTGAAGTTGATTTTTCAATGGAAATTGGGCGTGTTGCTATCAGGATAGCCGAAACTGGCACCAACAGTTTTCCCAAGTTCTCATAATTGGCCATAACCCTGAACCAGAAACCCCAACTTAACACCACCAAAACCTCATGAAAGCTGGAACATTCTTAAAAAGAATCAGTTAAGTCCCGTTGAGATATAACCTAAAGGTTTTTTTGCAAAAAAATTAAATCTTTGATTGTATATTTTTTGGGAACAGTCGGTTAGTATAGCGCACTAATTCTTAAAGTTTTGCCTGTGTTTGTCTGTTTTTCTTGTTTGCTTGTCGGTCTTTGGCTTGCTTCGTTGCTTGATTACTTTTTCATTGAACGATAGGCAGTGTGGTAATTCTAACGTATCAATTTATTTGGTTTTCATCAGTTTGATCCAGAAATTCTGCAATGAACTTGATTATTATACACACTCTTTATATACATACCAGACAGGCCACTTAAGAACTGTTTCTCTTTGCCCGGTACACCAAGCCAGGTTCTGGCTTCTTCTCCCAAGCCTGCCATCTTTTGCGTTCTTCCCATACAAACTTTACCTCGACAGAATCGTCCGCCCAGACCTGTCGGGTATGTGAGTTTGTCGGCACCAACTCCGTTAAAACCCATTGAATCTAGATCGATCGTCATAAAATAGTGCTCCGGTATCACGTCGGATCGCAGGCTGAGTCGGCATGCCACAATACGGTTGCTGATTGGTATCACGGACCACAAAGTCGTTAGTATCGTTTTTGTTATCTCCCTTATTAAGATTCTTACCTTTAGGCTCTGTCAAAAGTTGTCGGCCATAATCATGATAATGTTTGAAATAAAGTGAATATCGCTCAAAACAAAGTTGTAAGCTTTTGGAGCGTGTGTTATTTTTACAATTCCACGTTGAATAATACTAGCCACGACAAGCTAATTAATTCATACCTTATCAGTTTCTGGAGGAGTTGAGTGTATCATACCACATGAAGGAAAAGACATCGTGACAACCTTTTGAGGTTAAAGTATGGTCTATATTTGTAGACCATATCACATCTAATTGAAGAAAGTGTTTCAAATTAAAATATGCAACGCATTAATCACTGGCTTTTAATTTTATAATACCTTTCCAAATACCACTATATTTACATAAATATAGACATAACCCTTATATCATTTTTGGGGAGTCATTTGCTTTAGTTGTGGAAAGCTTGACTATTGATTTGATTCAAAGACTGTTTGCTCGGCCTTATACTTCCCGATTGTTATAATCTTTGTCAGCAAATAAAAGATAATGAAATAGTCTTTCCAATGATACCACATGTATGTTAGAGATAGGTTATTTTAAAAATTCAGGGTCAAGTTGTTTTACTCACCCTGTACAAACGTTTTTGAGCGAAAAACAGAGCCTTTTGAATATCTGCTGTCGTATCGACAGGCAGGAGTTTTTTTCAATAGTTTTTGGATAAACCCTTGTTATTTCGTCGGGATGTTTGACAATTTCATATAAGAGTTTTTATCGATTTAGACCATTTAGACCGATATATTTCATGCGGGATATCCCTACGATAATTGAAACATCGGACATTACGGTACATATTTACAACAAAACATACAAAACAACACACCCATGGGCGGGCCTTGAACAGGTGTTTTGGCCTAGCTTCCAAAAAGAACCCCTCCTTAAAGTTACTACTGGCATTACTTAGCTGTAATAGGGCACATACTGCAGTATGAATTACAATCCAAACATGTGGTACTTATTAACGTATAGTCAGGACGACCACTAGTATAGGCCTCTCAAAATAGTCCCTTCGTATATTCACCCAATACACTAGTCTTGACCATATCGGTCATCATTAATGATTGTAAAACACATTAATATTCTTACTATAGATAAGATATATCCTTACAAATTTAATGATGATGAACGTATGAGAGGTTTGGGCTATGTAGTTTGTAGCCGAAAAATGTTTTTTAAAGGACAATTTAACTATTTTTTGGTGATCGTCGTCTTCCTTCCGCCAACAGACATTTTTGAGTAACTTTAAGCAAATGATTTAAATTTTTGAAAAGGAAAGAATGGGAAAAGAATGGGAAAGGAGTCAAACGGGTGAGAATATCATACCGAAACACAGTTTAAAATGTTTTAAAAATGGGTCATGGGTGGTGAGGCAATCAAGACCGTGTAAAAATGGCCGCGCATACCCGTCACCCATTTATATAAGTGAGTAGCCCCTCCAGAATACAAGATTGTATACACTTATTATATAATGTGGCTGTTCTCCGGGCCCTCCGATTCTCTCCATATTATCTAAGTACGAATGCAGTGAAAGCATCCACGTTTTTTCCTTATTTAAATCCTAAAGTCATTTAATATTTCGGTATTTAAGTGGTACCCCACTTTTATCACCTCTCCCCTGTTTAGAGTAGTAAGTAATTTCGTTTATGTAAATTTTTGTGGTATGTGTGTATTCGACGTTGTCCGGCGTTCCTTTGTTTGTTCTTAGTATATTGTTGTCTGATTTTTTTTTGTCATGACTGACTGTTTACATAATTTAAACCTAACCTTCAAACCATTTGCCATTGACAGCTCAATATAAATCATTCTAAGACCCTTTGATGAAACTGATGTGGACCAACTCCAACATATCCCGTGTAAAATACTTAAACCAAGCGACAACATACCCCCCCTGAACCTAACACAGTAATTCAACCTTCAATTATTTCATTCAACATATAGAACCTAATAACATTCCAATGACAGTGTACATTCTGATCTATTTGCATCACATTTTGACATTTTTTTTTTTTCTGAAAAACCTGGTTTACCTCCGATATTGACGCGTCAGTTATTGAGATTGGTGATTTCGAAATTGAGAATTGTATAAGGCCAGGATAGGGAGAGGATGCGTCTTTTTTCCTTATTTAATTAACTCTAACATAAATTACAAGTAGCCGTCCCCCGACCTTCGCTTAACTGTTCTGACTCTGACTGTGATTCTCTCTTTGTTGAATTACACATAACTTTTATAAACCTGAATATGTTATTTTTCACTGACTTGCGTTGCATTCGATAGAGTTTCTAATACAATTTTCCAATGAAAAAAGAAATGTTTTTTATATTATTATGTATAAACATAACCTTGCTCTGCTGACACATAACACTGATTCTCAGTCCGAGATTTTAAATCACTTGTTTTCAGCATGATTTATCCCATGCAATCGACCAGGCCAACAGGAATTGCCCTAATAAATATGGTCAAATTGACTGCAATCTCAGCGACAACATTTACCAATGACTTGACAACCAACTCTTGTTCAGGTGTATTAATCACAGACCTCTCTGATCATTACCCTACCCCATCTTCTTACTCACAAAAACAAGGCCTAATATGAGCCATCTACAACCCTAACAAGAGGTCACGTCCCAACTAAGCCAAATAACATCAAAGGTCTGAAAATGCTCTCCCCGTATGAAGATTGGTCAATCCATTAAAGAGAATCCCGATCCAGACTTATCCTACAATGAATTTAATAAATGTACAGAACTCTTCATATTCAGTCACTGTCGCTATCAAAACCACATTATCTCCATACGTAACTCAACTCCCCCAAGAACCTGGATTAACAAAGGCCTAATTAAATCACTTAAAAACAAGGATAAATTGGTACAAAACCTATATTGCCAACCGACACCTAATAATAAACTAAAATTTAAGAACTAACCCACCTAACCGCAATCATCTTAATCTTTTACTTAGACTCAGTAAAAAATCAACATAAGTAAAAACGAAATAATAAAGGATACTAACGACTACTTGGACGCAATAATAAATCAAAGTTACCGACTTCTCTTCTTTCTTCAAACGACAACGGGGATAAGTTAAACCGATAATAAGGTTATTGCAGAGAACTTGAACACCTTTTTTGCTAACATTGCTAAATCTCTTGGCAGGTAAAATCTCAGATCCGCCCAATGATTATGCACCACCGACCACCTTTCTCATTATTTAATAATCCAAATCGCATGTTTATTTACATATAGGAGTTGGCTACAGGCCTTTTCGTTCACTACTGATCCGCAGGTTTTTGGGATCGCTATTTCTTTGATAGCTACAGCGCAATTAAGTAATTAAGATAAGACACTAACGAACCCTACTACCCAGCCCTCCGTTGTTTGTATCATTGCCACCGGCTCACTCACGCGACAGTCAATTACAGTCAAGGATGTGTCAGGGATGTGAGTGTTTTCCATTAAACTCGGGACACTATATATAGTTTTTTCCCAGTAATTTCCTCGCACTTGTTATTGAGTTAATAAACAACAATTTGGAATTCGTCCTAAAAAATGGTTGGGCAAGTTGCAGCTTATGTACAAAACTTAAATCCATGGAATCAACCCAAAAATTTATCTTGAGCGTAAAAAGCTTGCCTGATTCCCATTTCAGGAGCCACAATGGCCATAGAATATGCTCGATTTACAAGATTTTTAAAAAAAGTTCATTACTTGCCCACCCCTACTAAAATGTGAATCGCGAGAAACACAAAAGCGATTTATTTTTTAAGGGAACTGATGTTCATTTTTGTGTCATTGTATTTCAACACTGTGTTTCATTGATATTCATTCGTCAATCCGTTGACAAATTCGTCCCTCGTGGCGATGACTACTGAATAGAAATAGCAATTTAGTCTTTTATATAATTGATTTTAAAAATCTTGTCTTTCACATTCGTCGGGTGATCATAAATGACATAGTTTTATTTCATGATAAGTTCTCACCTGATAGGGCCCTATTTCGAATTAATAGTGCCTGTAAAGTAGGCCTCGGGGGTCCGTTGAGAGGGTGCGGTAAGGTTTTTGCATTACGATTATTTGAATACTTCTATTGTGGATGGTCATAAAGGTTAGCATTCCGCCATTGATTAAACGGGTTAATCCAAAATTTCAAAAATCGTAAAAATTCAAAAGTTAACAGTTCAAACAAACATAAACATGCATCTTTTTATTTTATTTCGATTTATTACAATAATCCTATTTAACAAATTGGTAACATTCCTTATTTGTTTACTTTTCAGTCGCGAAAAGACTCAAACAAGATACAGGAAGAATTAGCTAGCACGTTCTTGAAAAACATTGAGGAAAAACATTTTAGTACCCATCTCTAAAAGAAAATTTAATGTTGATAAATAGCCTAACTCACATGACCTAAATTGAAAGAGACGATAATGAAATATCATTAAAAACGACGAATTTGCTTTTTTAATACGCCGGTCCTGATATTGCCGGACAATTCGACGAGCAATTGGACGAAAAATTAATGAACAAAATTGAAATAATAAGGACACAAAAATGAAACATCAGCTAACCAAAAGTTTCAATGGGTTTTGGGCTTTTTCCTCGATTCACATAATTAGGAGTGAATTCCAATTGTCTGTTTATTAAAATCAATTAAATCGTGCTAATTAACTGGAAAGTGGCCTATAGTTTTAATTACTTTGCTCTAATAACCTTCATGGATAAACCCCCACTTAAAGTGGCATAGATTTTTTTTTTCTTTGCAGTAATTGCCCTTCGTGATAGTTTCGCAAATTTGGCTCGCATTTTCTCTCACAGCACATTAATCCGTTTTTTTTACCTATAGCCCATGTAAAAGCATATGGTATTTTGTTTCCGAGGGTTGTTGAATGCGTTCTCAAGTTTTTAATTTGAATTATTTCATGTCCATGGTGTAAGTAACAAACTCGGATTTCACTCCAAGACACGTGCAATCTTATCACTTAATTTATTTTTTTTTAAACAATATGTAATTTAAATGTTGATACTACTCTAAAGATGTACGAATATGATATAGAACGCGAACATAGAACTTAAAGGTATATGATCAATAATGAAGAACCTTTCCCAACCTTTCAAGACGTTTACAGAACAGAATGATGGGCTTTGTAGACAAGAAATAATTATTTTTAATTAAACCAAAGAGGTTCACTCACTGCATTTCAACAGATGTGAACATTAAAAATGAACATTCGTGGGCTAGTTACCTCAAGGTTCTTTGCTTTGGTATATTTCATAGGGTGTATGCCTGTATAACTACGGACAAAACTGTTTTGTTGTTCAGTCATAAATTAAGAAACGTTTTAAAATAAATGTATTATCAACGCTTAGAAATTATGTAATTTTCCTACTCCTATAGCGTTTATACAAAAAGCTAATTCCCACTGAAATTACAGTCATTTTACAAATTGTTGTACCAAAGATGGGGATATACCGGGAATCTCTGTAAATTGGAAAATTACCACCCCCTCAGGTCTGAATTACCCTAATTTCAAACTGGTGAAAAAGAATGTCCAGGAAGTTTTCCTTAAATTAAACAGACAATCCCGTGTACTTACATAAAGAAGAAACTGCCATGCTAAAATTCTGCCATCTTATTGAAACAATCATGACAATACAGGTTTCCCGTAAATTTTATTGATCTTTGGCAATCACTTATAGGCCAAGAGTATTAATAAATAACAATGGAAAGGAGGAAATTTCTGGGAACAAGCTAAATGCAGCAGTGGTGCAGAAATGTGTCTAAATCATATATAAAAGTCCCGAAAAATCCTCTTTGTGCATTTCAGAAATCAGGGGCAAAGTTTGTACAGGGGTAAATGACGAATATTCAATTGTCCTTAAATGTGTTCCAACATTTTGTCATGTCCCCAAGGAAATTAAAAAAAGGTATGTTTGCCTATCTAGGGCTTGTAGTTTAATACTAATATGGTAAAAAAGGCCTCGAAGGTCATCCTGGGGGTAAATTTTTCAGAATGGTCGGATTCTCTGAAGATGTGGTCACATTCTTCACTAGTGTAGCAATGAACACCAAATGAATAGTTAAAGGTGATGTCATTAACTTATGTCAAATTACAGGGCCAAGGTGTGATGGGGTTCTAACAACCGGCCCTATGGGGGTCATCTGCTTTTCTGCTCTTTATATGTCAATATGAATCCCCAATGTAGGTTATTTGAATGAACATTTTCTGTTTTTAAGAAACCCTACGAGCAATTTTTGAATCTGTTTTTTTTTTTGTTTCAATTGAATGGAATCATTTTTGAAATAGTTACCACCCCCAGGATGACCTTGAAGGATTTAGTCTGTAGGACTACTTAAACTACATGTTGTAGATAGGGCAAACTATACCTTTTTATTGCTCTTGGGACATGACAACAATTTGAACACATTTAAGGACCATTCTAATATTTGTTGTAATTTACCCCTTTACAAAGTTTGCCCCCTTATTTCTGAAAAGCACAAAGAGGATGTTAGGGGACTTTTAGTATTTATTCTAGACCAGTTCTGCACAATCCTACATTTTCAGCTTGTTACAGAAATTTCCACTTTAAAAACTAACATTCTTGGCCTATTACTTGGGTCTGCATGGAGCAATCGCTTAAGACATGATAAACTGAATCCGATTGGGGAAAAACCGTTACGATTACGTATACCCCGCTTTTAAAAAAAGTGTCAATCGATCGCAAGAAGCCCATGGCAACCTTGATATCATAGCAAACCCCAAAATTCTCTGCCTAACCACCCGCTTTGTGAGAATGTTTAAATGACAATTAAATATCTTTTCACATTTCGGAGGATTTACTTTTATAAGGTCAACTTGCTTTGAACCCGATTATTTTAAATTTTTGGTTTCCAGTATGGAGTATGGCCATCTCCATCATGTCAATTAAGTTGAGGACATCATGAAAAGTGCTACTGAATATTTTGCCAATGTAACGGGGGGAGATTCTCCGTCCGTTGCATCATTTACAAAACTCCGTCCTTCCTTTGCATCATTTAAACTAACTTAAAAAATCACTCGTCAGTTTCTATAAACAATGACCTCTCTCCATAACTTCTTTTCTTGCATTCAACTTTTCGCTTATTTTTTCTTGAAAATAGGAAATATACAGTCGGTCTGTTCTCGTTGTCATTGTTCGGTCCCTGTCTAATTCATTTGTTTGGTATAATTAGTCGTACAAAATTGGTTTCATTTGTCCTGTTTTTCATCATGGTTGTTTATAAATAAGTATACGGTTTAATTGCCTGCCTTTTTAATCAGGACCATTTCCCAATTGTATTAGCTTATACAAGTTTCATTCTTATTAATAATTACCTTTAATGCACTTCACATGTTTCTTTTGTATTTTTAATGTTCATAGTACTAATTGAGCTCCTGGTAAATGTTTTTTACATCTACATCTATGTTTTAACCTTTTTTGAATTCAAGGCACACTGCACTCCACGCTATTCCGTTTAGCAGTGTCCTCGTCTCAATTCGCCATTATTGCTTATCGTGCATAATATTTTGTAATATTTTTTGTATTTTTTTATGTTGAGAATGACATAATTTTGATTGATGATTTGAAAAAAACAAAAAAAAAAAAAAAAGATTTTAGTGATTAGAAAAATGGGGCAACCGTTTTTGATTTGCTTATGATCTCCTTGATTTAATGGCAATATCCGTATAGGCCATTTAACCTAACCCATAAAGCAATTAATGTTACAACACAACACATTAACTGTGAACTACTACTTGCCATGCAAAGATTCTAAGCTCTTCTCCTTTTGTACAATGAACATTAATTGCATGTTCGGGATGTTAAGCCTTTAATATTGACACTTATTTTAATGTTCTGAAACACTTTAATTACATTTCTGACACTTTTCTAAGTAGCACCCTTCCGATGTTCCAAAACTGTTACAATTGAACACTTTCTGCAGAAGCCTTTTCCCTTGCTCATATAGGTTCAAACTGGAACTGTAAGTTTTTACTCTATTCTTTTTATTTTCAAAATTTTGAAACATCAGTGTAATCATATTAGGTGTTCAGGATGGTGTTCTTGTAACTAAAGTTGTTAAGTAGTATAACATAAATGGTTCCCTAACTGTTACAGAAAATGTATTTAAAAGGTATTCTTTTTTAAAGGGGGATGGCCCGATTTAAGTCTATAAGTTTTTTATCTTTATAGAATGGCCTTCACTACAAAATTCCATCTGTAAGGTTTCGCGCCGATATTTCAGCCCGTTTTGATGTGAGAGCTAAAATGTGATTTTACAATCCCATAGAGTACTGTGTAAAATTAATATTGGTAGACCAAAAAAGGGCACATTTTCGCTCACAACATCCAAACCAAACATCCCTAAGATTTCACAGGGTAAATGAGAAAAATAGTAGCTTTCTTTTGATACCAAAAATTTGGACCACTTCCGGTAAAATCTGGGGTCTCTGGGGAACGAGGCTATTAGCGATCGGGCCATGGACCTTTAAAACTATGCGTCCAAAAATTAGTGTATAAAATAAGGCAAAAGTTTAAAGGCAAAATTAGAATATTTGAATAATTCCGAGACATTTTAATGAAATCGCAGAGGGAGTGTATAGCAAAGATGTTATACACTACAGATGACAGGTGTTCCCATAGCACTAAAAGACAACTGTCAGTATATGAGTATTGTGTAATCACTTCCAGCAAACGGTTTCTAGTGTGCTTTAAAGGGGGTCCGAGATTGGGGAACGAGGCGATATCAGAGAAGAATTCACTTTTTTTCGTGTGTTGTTCTGGTGTGATAGCGAAGTGACAACCTAGGGAATAAATTTGATATTTGCTTATGCAACAACTTTAATACAGAAAATTTTAAAATTTAAATAGGTGTTCCCATGGCTCTAAACAAGAACTGTCAAATAATGCGTAATCACATCAAGCAAGCAGTTTCTAGTGTGCTTAAAAAGGGGTGCGAGAAAGGGAGGCGAGGTGAAATCAGAGGAAAACGAATTCATTTTCGTATATTGTAAGAGAGTCATAGCGAGGTGACCTCATAGGGAAGAAATTTAATACTTGTTTATTTCATGTGATGTCAGTAAATTAAAAAAAAAAACAGCGGGATGGGGTAGCGATAAAAGAATTGCAAAACTTTAATACAAAGAGAGAAAACAGCAAAAACATTATTATACATTAATTTGAATCACGTATCTTAGAAGAGTCATGATAGAGTGGTTGCAAGCATTTTAATGAAGAGGAAGCGACCAAGGCTCTGAGGTGAAAATCAAAGGTTTATGTCTACTCTACTCATGTATCTAACAAAATCGATCTTTGAATAATTCCGAGACATTTAATGAATTCGCAGAGGGAATGTTTAGCAAAGATATGTACACTGGCAGGACGACAGGTGTTCCCATAGCAACTTAAAAACAACAACTGGCAGTATTGAATCACTCCCAGCAAAAGGGTTTCCTAGTATGCTGAAAGGGGGTCCGAGATTGGGGAACGAGGCGATATCAGAGAAGAATTCCACTTTTTTGTGTGTTGTTCGGGTGTGATAGCGAAGTGACCACCTAGGGAAGAATTTGATATTGCGTTGCAACAACTTTAATATAGACAATTTTAAAATTTAAATAGGTGTTCCCATAACCACTGAACAAGAACTGTCAAATAATGCGTAATAACATACAGCAAGCAGTTTTTGTTTTTTGCTTAAAAGGGGGTGCGAGAAAGGGAGGAGAGGTGATATCGGAGGAAACGAATTCATTTTCGTGTGATTATAAGAGGAGTCATAGCCAAGTGGACCCCTGGGAAGAAATAATATTCTTGATTTTATGATGCCAGTTAAATTAAAAAAAACAGCGGGATAGGGAAGCGATAACGGATTGCAAAACTTTAATACAAAGAAAAGAAAACAGCGGAAAAAAAAGATTGTATAAAGGCGAACTGTATTTACGCGATGCGTAAAAATATGTCCCGCCGAATTTCGCGATCATTGGAAGTACAATGAGTGCACACCACCTCCCTTGAAACCCGAGACCAGTAGACCACCCCACTTAAACAATGCAGTGGTGCGTGGAAAGTTGAGGCGATGGAGTATATGCATACAAGAAATGACGTATTGGAAATAGCACCTTTAAATAAATGCAGCTTGATGGTAAGGAATAAGCATGAAATTTGCATACCTAAAACGCACAGATCATGTTCACACAAAGAATGTAGGGCATGCCTTTCATGTAGCGAAGGAATTTTGCACATCTGATGTACCGTTTCAGGAAATATCCAATTGCGCATATTTAATTAGCTCATTTGCATACCCTAAACCACATAACTAAACGCACATATGTTCACACAAAAGATGTATGGCATGAAGCCTTTCATGTAGTGAAGGAATTTGCACAATCCGATGTACTTGTTGTATTTTCCAGACAGAAAATCATTTATTGTGCATATTTAATTAGCGATTGCATACCCTGAGCCGGCATATACATGTGCACTTTCAAAAGTGCGAAAACAATGCATGCCAAAGTGTACTTCATATGGCAAAAGAATTGGCATATCTGATGTACTGTTTCAGCAATACATGATTACGCATATTGAATTAGCTCATTTGCCTACCTAAGCCGCATATATCATGTACTTTCAAAGCGCGAAAAACCAATGCATGCCAAGATATACTTCAGGTGGCACAAAGAATTTTGCCATATCTTATGTAACGTTTCAGTGATACATTAATTATGCATATTTAATTAGCTCATTTGGCATACACCTAAGCCGCTATATCACACACTTTCAAATCGCAAAACGATGCATGCCATGTGTGCACGTCCATGAAGCGAAGGAATTTTGTGTGCCGATATATGTTTCAAAGGATACAGATACAGGTTAACATTTTTACACGGAATTCAGGGTCACATTTTTCTCACAGACATACGGACATACAGACATACGGAGGGAGGAGCCCCTTAGAGCGTCATGATAGAATGTTTGCAAGCTTTAATGGACGGGGAAGCGACCAAGGCTCTGAGGTTAAATCAAAGGTTCGGTCTATCTACTCATGATCGAACAAAATCGAGTCTTTGAATAATTCTGAGACATTTAATAAAGTCGCAGAGGGAATGTATAGCAAAGATATGTACACTACAGACTACAGGTGTCCCATAGACACTAAAAGCAACTGTCCGTATTGGTAATCACTTCCAGCAAAGGTTTCTAGTGTGCCTTTGACAGGGGAGCGCGACTAGGGGCGAGGCGATATCAGAGAAGAATCACTTTTTTTTTTCGTGTGTGTGTTCGGGTGTGATAGCGAAGTGACCAACCTAGGGAATACAAATTGGATATTTTGTTATGCAACAAGGGTGATTTTTAGGTGTATCATGCAGTAAATTGTAATTAAAAGGTGGTTCCCATGGCTCTAAACAAGAACTGACAAATAATGCGTAATCACATCCAGCAAGCAGATTTTTTGTGTGCTTAAAAGGGGGTGCGAGAAAGGGAGGAGAGGGGGATGATATCAGAGGGGACAACGAAATTCATTTTCATGTATTAACAAGCGAGTCACAGGAAGTGACCGCCTAGGGACGGAAATTAATACGCTTTTATTTTATGTGATGCAGTAAATTAAAAAAAAACAGCGGGATGGGAAGCGATAACAGAATTGCAAAAACTTAATACAAAGAAAGGAAAACAGCGAAAAACAATATTTGATTAATTGGAAATAATGTATCTTAGAAGCGTCATGATTAGAGTGGTTGCAAGCATTTTTAAAGAAGGGGAAGCGACCAGGGCTCTGAGGTGAAAATCAAAGTTAAGGTTTAGGTCTAATCTACTCATGATCTAAACAAAATCGATTTTTGATAATTTCCGAGGGACATTTTAATGAAATCGCAAAGAGGGAATGTATCGCAAAGATATATACACACAGACACAGGTGTTCCCATAGCACTAAAGGACAACTCGGCAGTATTGTGTGCAATAGATTTCCAGCAACGGTTTCTAGTGTGTGCTTGAAAGGGGGAGGGAGATGGGGGAGCGAGGCGAGATCAGAGAAGAATTCACTTTTTTTGTGTGTGTTGCTCGGGGGTGTGATAGCGAAGTGACAACCTAGGGAATAAATTTGATATTTTCTTATGCAACAAGGTGATTTTTATGTGATATCATGCAGTATTTTTAAATTTAAATTGGTTTTCCATGTGCACTAAAGAACTGTCAAAGTAATGCTAATCCACATCCAGCAGCATTTTTAGTGTGCTTAATCGGGGTGCGAGAAATGGAGGCGAGGTGATATCAGAGGAAAACAAATCATTTTTCGTGTATTTTAGAGAGGTCTAGCGAAGTTACCTCCTAAGAAAAATTTTTAATTACTTTTTATTTAAATTTGATGTGAGTAAATTACAAGAAAAAGAGCAGGATGGGTAGCGATTAAATCAATTGCAACACGTTTAACATTTAAAAGACATATCAGTGATCTCGCTAAATCAGAAATCGAAAAAATCATCAAAAAGTCCGGATTTTTCATGTACAGGACAAGGTATCCCTAACAACCCTGCAAATGATAGAACAGAAGCATCCTAATAAGGACAGATCGAAATTTTAGTCATTACTGTCCGTATCTGACACTTACTACAACACGTATTGAATGGGAATCGTATCATGGAACTTGCCTTTTTCTTCCTTTTCTGTCATTCTACCGCTGGAAAAGGTAACTTATGAAGAAATGCTAATTCTACAGACGTATCCTTCACTTTGAAGCTAATCCTGCAATTCAAGTATTTTTCAAATCACTGATAGTGTCTTTCATACCAATGGGTTTTCACTCCCGCGTTTATTGCCCAAGTGGGGACCCCCTCCCCCCAATGACCACTTTTTGTACGAATTTATATACCACATGTGAAGGTCATAAGACCACCCCAATCACAAGAAAAATGAAATTTGTTAATTTGGGCTGCCAAATTATGGCAAGAACATTGTTTTCAAAACACCGAAAATGTTCTAAAAGCGGGAAAATTCAAATTAGCCTTGCGCTTACATCAAACTTTTTTGAAAACTTATTTTATGTTGATTTCAATTCTAGAAGACCCAAATTACAAATATTTAACCAAACTTGGCAGTTTTAGGAATCCTGTATTTTTAACACGGTGTTGCACAAACATGTCATTTTCCCATAACTTTGGATTCACCCCAGTTTTTAACTGAACGGTAAGCGGCAGCAGTGACAGGCCGTAATTCGCGCCATAAGTAAGTAGCACCTACTTGCTTGTGATTGGCTAGTGTCAATATAACTTCACTTCTATCTACCCTAAACCGGATCCATTCAATCGCCTAGCGAATCAAGGATAGAGTAATAGGATATCGCTGACCGACTGTGAAGCAAGGCCGACGCTAATTGTCGCTGTGTTGCACCAATTACCGGGGTAGTTGCTTCTTTGAGGCGCATTTTTGCCGAAACGAACTTTTGGGCCTGCAAACGCCCGGTAATGATTTTCTCAACTGAAATGATATCTTAATTTCCTCTATCATAACAAACATCAACAATGGCATTTATATATTTATTTTTACCCAGTAATCGCCTAAAGCCAAAACAAAAACCCAAACAAATTAGCTAAATGTTACACGCCCGTCAAGATTTCCTCAGATTGGATAATAGGGTATTTGATAGACTTGCAGTGAGTCCCTGTGAATACAAAATGCCCTAGTCGTATCTGTAAGTTGAAGCCGAATGTATATGATATTATGTCAGGATATAAAACCAATGAATGTCATTCATGTTCATCCAGCATATTTTTAATATTTATCTCTTTTCGGGCATTAACCTATATGGGCCTTTAGACGTTTTTCTCCGTTTTCAATTTTATAACTACTTCATGAATCGAAAATAAGACCCCCAAAAAAGACAAAAACATCGACCAATCAAGATTATAATGCGATAAAACATTTCATGATTAAATGTGCAATAACATATTTCATGATTAAATGTGTAATTTATCTTTTATTTCAAATTATTTTGGGCACCCCAAATTAATTTTGATTATTTTTATTAATTTCCCTATCAGCCGTTACTAAAAACTTACAGGAGAAATTTTGCATTCACATTTATTTTTGAATACGAATTTAAATTTTATTGGCTTTAAGATATTTTTAATATTATTTAAAAGTATTGCAGTATATTGTTTGAAAAATAGTATCCTTTACCCATTATATTATTAACTGTAGCATGAGTTTATCTAACATTAAATCAAGGCCAGACTCTTTCAAAAATGTCCGACTGTTTCAGACTAAAGTCAGATAACTCGCTGTTGAATAAATGTAGGCCTACGCAACCTCGAACATGTTTTTAAGTTTTAAGATCACGAAGCTAACATTTCTGAATTTCATGAAAAACTGGGAAGTTGAAAAGAATTCAAAATAAATGCTGCACTGAGCAGCATGATACAGGCTCAATTCATCTATGCAATGGTTGTCCTTCAAGGGAAGTTCCCTGCTGAATCCAATTGACACAGCAATTACAGGCAATTACCACAATGATCGTAAAACGAATTAGGCCAATCGTAAAACAGTAGGTGATTAATATAAGCAGAGGAGGGTCTGAAGAAGCCCTGCTGTGTTATTTACACTATATTGGATCCAAAATAGTGATTTCAATTTCCGTATCTATGGTAGGATGTTTGCCATGGGGGCGGGGACTGCTTTAAAACTCTGTACAATCCCGGCTATGCGACAACAGGTCTAGCTATATAAAATCATACTACATTTTGGATCGCCGGAGTGTCAGAACCGAGCCGAAATTTCACCACATCGGAAGTTATGTTTGAGAAACAAACCTCGTTTAGTTGGTTTGTTAAAAAAAATCCACATTATCCACGGCGATATCCGACCACTAAACATAGCAGAGTAATATCTAAAACCCTGCATCATATCTGCCAATGGAAACTTCAGCCAAACAACAAGATGTTTAACATCAATGATCTGCCCAAGATCTTCATATTGCCCAAGATCTTCATATTGCCCAAGCCAACCAAACCCACTATCAATATTAAATGGTTACAATTTTACTTAAATCTTTCTTTAAAAAAATGAAATTTATGTGCAATTCAAATAGATTTGTTATACTTTTTAGATTTATTGAGCAATCTTCAATTTCCCCCTGTTCTCTAAATGTTAGACCATTGAGCTGACATTATAAATGCAGGAGCCTGGACAGGCTGTACTCTTGGCTGAACGGCGCGGCGGGTCAAACAACTTGCAATGATCCCGATAAAATGGAAAATTTGAATGGGAATAACACTGCCAAAAACAAGTTCGGGATTACATTTAATTTTGATTTATATCGGAACATGCGGCAGTTCGAGAAGTATTTTGAGCTAATTAACAGAATGTATTTCATGAGCATTTGTTTCCATAGCGAGTTTCATTTTCATATTAAAATGCCTGTGTTTTATGCAATGAAAAAGATGGTGATATACTACAGATTTGACGGGCAATACTGCTCACTGATAGCCTGGTTTTATACGGTGTGACACATGCGTTAAAGTCCCCGTTTATGTTCCGGCAGAGCCGGGAAAATTTTTTGTACCTCCCGGCTTAAGTCCCAGCTATTATCAATGATTGTCCCGGCAGGGCGGGGACAAGCTAACGTACATTCCCGGCCAAGTACCGGCTAACATCCCAGCTTGCGGGGCAATACTTTTTTGTACGTGCCCGGCTACGTCCCGGCATATACCCCGCTATGTCCCGGGACCCCCAGGGCCGGGAATGAACTTGATAAGTGCATAAGGTGGTGACAAAGTTTACTAATGCTACAGGTTATGTCTGATAAGGTTCCGCACGGAACCAAACAACCCTAACCTTGGTACCCCCAGCGGCAAACCGCGAAAGCCGAGAACCGCAAAATTCTATTTTAAAATTGTATTTTGCTGTATTCTGTGATGAACAAATAAATATTGATTGATAGTTTTCAATACATGTATGTCCCTTCTGGGGTAGGACCTTTCATATAGAAGTCCCATGGATGCAAATGAGGTATTGCCATTCATTCCGTCAAGCGCTACTGCACAACGTCATACAGCGCATGACGGAATCAATTTTAATACCTCATTTGCATCCATGGGACTTAGAAGGTCTACCCATTCTGGGCTGCAACCATGAACAGAAGGGATTTAAAGGGCCATGGTCCAATCGCTAATAGCCTCGTCCCCAGAACCATGGATTTTACCGGAAGTGGTCAAAATTTTGTTATCTGAAGAAAGCTAGCCACTAGTGCTATTTTTCTTATATTTGTTTTGGATGTTATGAGCAAAAATGTTCCCCATTTTGGTCGACCAATATTAATTTTACAATCTCCATTTTGCAATGGCAGGGCTAGAATTTCGGCGAGAATCTGAGAATCGATTCTCGCAAATATTCTCGTAAACTGATTTGCGTGAATCAATGTTGATTCTCGCAACTTTAGAACTTATCACAGTAGCGAATTAGATGATTCCCGCAAAATTTGTTTTTTGGGAAATTCTACCCCTGAATGGGGAATGCAAAATCATGTTTTTAGCGCTCACATCAAAACAGGTTGAAGTATTGAGATTTTAACTACTTAGTTAAAGGTGCAACGAGAGTCACATAACAGGTATACATCCCGAAAAAATCAAAAGCCCTAATTTTTGCGTTGAGCCTATGTATTCAGCCTATGTATTATATTGAAATGAAAGCAAATAAAAAATAACCTTTTGTTTTTACTTTTAAGACATTTCTGTTGCCTAATACAAGGTAAGAAATATTTTGAGTATCTAATATATGACAACACTACATATGACACATTATATGGATGCCTCAAAATCTCTCGTTGCACCTTTAAAATATTGTGGCAAAACTTGACAGATGGGTTTATGGAGTGAAACCATTCGATCAGATGAAAACTATATACTTAATCGGGTCATCCCCCCTTAAAGACACTTAATGATTTACGCGAAAGAGTCAAATTATTAGAATTGCAGAAATAGCTTAAAAGTGAAGGGAATAAGTTTGTACAATTATCATAAGTTACTTTTTGCAAACTGAAAAATTGACAGAAAAGGAAGAAAACGAAGTGTTCAAAGATATGAATCTCTATTCCATTAGGCAAAAAAAAATTGATTGTCCGCATCCGACCGATCCTAATTTGGACATCCTGGGAATTTTTTTTTTCCTTTACGGTGCAATAAGAGACCGACCTATTTTTTGAAAAATTCCTAATTTTTTTTTTTTAAAAGGGAGTGGCAGCGGAGAGGGGGGGGGGGTTGAGGGAGAGAGAGGGGAGGGAGGGGTTCTTGAAGGTGAAGCGTGGGGAGAAAGGGAGTACGGGAGGGGGTACGGGGGGGGGGGGAATATGTCCGCTTTTAACTTCCGAAATGTCAAAGATGATGTTTAAACAGTTTTTCTTAGGATTTAGTTTGGGTTTCATAATGTTACAAGATGCAATTTTTGGTAAGAATCAACTTGATTTTTAGAGTTTGATTAACTTATTAATACAAACAAACAGTTTCAATACAGTTTGCTATTAAAAAAAAAAAAGAAAAAAAAAATTTCCGACCGACCCAACTCGAAAAAGTCATCTATGGACAATCACAATTTTTTTTTTTTGCCTTACGTGTTGCAGTAATGTCGCTATGGACAGTACAATGACTATCTGATTTTGCCCGTATTAGGTTGGCTTTCAGTTTCAGTCACAATAGGTGGAGTTAGGATACTCGCAGGGCCGTACACAGGATTTATTTTTTGGGGGGTGGTCAGACTTTGAAAAAGTGGAAACTTTTTCAAAAAATTGGACCTTATTTGGTTAAAGTAGACGAATAACCCCCCTAACGGTCCTTTTTGGACTTTTTTCACATTTCACCACCACAAAGTGATTTTCTTGTCACAATATTTCTCAAAATTTTGGACCTTTTTACAGAAAATTCATCAAAAGTGCTCGTTTGCCCCTTTTGTGGAATTTTGGGGTTGCTTTTTTTTTTTTTTTTTTTTACCGATCCTAATTTTGGAAATCAGGGAATTTTTTTTTTCCTTTACTGTGCAAAAGAATACCGACCCTAATTTTGAAAAATTCCTAATTTTTTTTTTTTTCAATTTTAACTTTCCGAAATGTAAAAAAGATGATGTTTAAACAGTTTCTTAGGATGTTAGTTGGGTTTCATAATGTACAAAGATGCATTTTTGAGTAAGAATCAACTTGATTTTTAGTGTTTGATTAACTTATTAATACAAACAAACATGTTTCAATACAGTTTGCTATTAAAAAAAAAAAAGAAAAAAAAAATTTCCGACCGACCCAACTCTAAAAAGTCATCTATGGACAATCAAACAATTTTTTGTTTTTTGCCTTACGTGTTGCAGTAAGTGTCCATATGGACAGTACAATGACTATCTGATTTTGCCCTTATTAGGTTGCTTTCAGTTTCAGTCACAATAGGTGATGTTAGGATACTCGCAGGGCCGTACACAGGATTTATTTTGGGGGGTGCAGGACTTTGAAAAAGTGGACCTTTTTTCAAAAAATTGGACCTTATTTGGTTAAAGTAGACATAACCCCCTTAAAGGTCCTTTTTGGACTTTTTCAACATTTCACCACCAAAAAGTGGATTTTCTTGTCAATATTTCTCAAAATTTTGGACCTTTTTATCAGAAAATTCATCAAAAAGTGGATCGTTTTTTTTTTTTTTTTTTTTTTCCCCCGCATATTGGCCTGGATACTCATACTTGTTACAGATATGCAAAAATCTGTTTTTTGATTTTTACGATTTTCTGATTTAGCAAATCACTGATACTTGTGCCTTTAAGCTAGTCTCATAAATGCACTCTCCGCTAATCTAGTATGAGTATTTGCTAATTTAGGACTGCGATAAAATGCAATAAATGCTCTGTACGGTGATATTTATTTTTCAATGTGGTTTCATTTTTCTGAGTAGCCAGTGCATGGAAAACTATCTTTTTAAAAAAATATTTCTTTTACTGGGAAACACAAATAATGAATTCATCTTGTTATGATGTCTCATGACGTCAAAGGTCAGAAATACTCTCTAAACAAAACAAAAAATGAGCCTTGTGCACAAATGATCTAAATTTTATATAAAAAAACATCGGTCCTCAGACTGCTTGTGTCGCCTGCCGTCGCGGTTTGTGAATGATAGGCCTCGCATGACCTTTGGCCTTGATGTGACCTTTGACCTCATAAACAAATGAGGGTTTGCATGCAAACTCCATAAACCAAATTTGGTTCCAATTGAACTCCAACTTTTCAAATGAGGTCATTTTACATTTTCAGCCTATTTTACAACTTGACCTCACATGACCTTTTACCTTGGTATGTGACCTTTGAACTCATCAACAAATGAGGGATCCCATGTAGCACCTATGACTCAAGTTTGGTTCCAATTGAATAACTTCAAATGAGGTCAATTTTACATTTTCAGCCTAATTTACAACTTGACCTCACATGACATTTGACCTTGTATGTGACCTTTGACCTCATTAACAAATGGGTGATGCCATGTTATAAATGTGACCCAAGTTTGGTTTAAATCCATCAAAGTATGCAGATATTACAGGCAAATGTTAATCCCTTTTCACAAGAGCAGACATCAACAAGAACAGACATCAACAAGAACAGACATCAACAAGAACAGACATCAACAACAACAGACATCAACAACAGACATCAACAACAACAGACATCAACAACAACTATACTCATGTTAAAAAAAAAAAACTTATACTCATGTTCAAAAAAGGTAAAAAACCTTGCATATAAATCATTGGTCCGCCCAACAATGGAGTATTGTGGATCAGTATGGGATCCGTCAACAAAAGAACTCATACAGAAACTAGAATCAGTTCAAAACAGGGGAGCTCGGTTTGTGATGGGAGATAACAACAGGACAAGTAGCGTTTCTAAAATGAAACAAGAACTTGAGTGTTTTTTTTTTTTTTTTTTTTTCAGAACCTAACATCTAGTGTGAAATTGTTTGCAGATGACTGCATTGTTTACAGGAAAGTGGCCGGTCCAGAGGATGCTGGCATGTTACAAAGAGATTTAGATGCACTCACTGCATGGCAATCCAAATGGCAAATGAAATTCAACGCACAAAAATGTTATGTTCTGAGAGTGACTCATGAACGATCACCTAAAAAATTCATTTACACACTTAACAATACTGAGTTGGCTGAAACAAATGAATACCCCTATATAGGGGTAACTCTTACTACAAACTGGACCTGGAATGCACATATAAATAAAATTGTTTCAAAAGCTAACAGAACTCTTGGGTTCATTAAGTGGAACTTATACTCATGTTCAAAAAAGGTAAAAAACCTTGTATATAAATCATTGGTCCGCCCAACAATGGAGTATTGTGGATCAGTATGGGATCCGTCAACAAAAGAACTCATACAGAAACTAGAATCAGTTCAAAACAGGGGAGCTCGGTTTGTGATGGGAGATAACAACAGGACAAGTAGCGTTTCTAAAATGAAACAAAAACTTGAGTGGGAACCGCTTGAAATGAGAAGAAGAGTGACTAGGGTCACCTTATTTCACCATGCAAGCCTTATCGGGTCGCCTTGCCATCCCAAAACGCAAACAATCTTACGCCCGGTCCTCCATTCATCAAGACACGTACTGCACATATACGCAAATTGCCTGCAACAAAAACTGTTTAAAATACTCTTTCATGCCCAAGACTATAATTGACTGGAATGCTATACCAACACACATCAAAGAAATTGAAGACAAAGAATATTTCAAGAAAGCTGTTGCTCAACACTACAACGCCTACCAGTAACCGACCACATCAGTAACCATTTGTTCCTTCCTACTCATTTTTCCCCTTGTAGGGGAGTTGAGTAGTATAGATCCAGATCCAGAACTACAGTGGAGTAGTGGACAAAGTGATCCCTATGTGTCTTCCAGGTCCATGGACATGCTTTAAAAATACTTATAATACCTCCCAAAAACAGTTTCATTCATAGTATGTATTGGTAACAATGTAAAATCTGCATGAAGCAGTATTTGAGAAACCGTAGGTTTGATAAAAAATTGGGCATAACATCATGGGTTTCAGACAAGCTTTAAAGGGGAATTCCAAAACGAAAGTGATGACCCGGAAGTGACGTCAGAGTAGCAAATACGCGTCATGATCGTCATCGTGGCGTCTGTTTGGATTGCCCAAAAAAGCAGAAATGCGTGCGAACAGGTTTTATAATGTGCGCGTGTACAACATGTGCTGCGTAATTGCACGTAATGCACGACAGCGCGCGCCTTTTTGGTTTTTTTTGTGTGTGCTTTAGATGTATAGGGTGCTTAGGGGAAAGCATGAATACCGTCAAATTATGGTGAATTTTGTCTACTTTTGAACCTTGGTTTCATGTCAAGAAAAATGGCCAACGTCTATATTTTTAAAATGCCATGGTCGTAATATTCAAAACTTAGTAAGAAAGTTAAGACCACTTTTAGAAAATAGCTGTCGGAATATCCACGTTAATTTTCATTTTAAAGTTTGATTAAAAATAATCAAATTTAATACTAGATAGCAAACCCTCTACACATTACATATTGGCTAAAATCAATTAGGTAAATGACGATTTACAAAAATTTCTGGTAAATTCCGCGTGTATTTGCTATCTGGCAATCTTGCACCGGCATGTGATAAGTAAAACGGGGGTAAAACTCTTCTCCACGGTGACCTTACTAATCTAAAGAGGAGAAGACTTAAAGGTGGTTGTTCCGATTTATGTGTATTGTGTTCTCTACTTGATAGAGAGCCTGGCACTTGCACATACACCCCGTCAAGTACCGTGGGAAACGAACTTGTGGTTTTGATGGTCGAAGCAATAATGCATGTTGCATTTGCAATTTAGCCCTATTCAATACTGTGATATTGATGGTTAACCACTAAAACGGCGGTTTTTTGTTCATATTTTGGGATTGAAATGGATTTGAGGGCTCAAATTTCTGGACGACAATGAGAAAAATATGGCCTTTCATCTGATATCAAAATCGATACTACTTTCGGGTAAATCAGGGGGATCCCAAAGACAATCGGAACAGGCACCTTTAACTTCGAGGAAATACAGGTAAGATAAATACCTTTGTTGTATTTTCTCCACACAGTACATGCATCGACTATACCAAAAGCGTGAATTTCTTTAAAGAGACATGAGGAGATTTCCAGAAGGAAGCGCCCCCAATTTTTCTCGAACCCCGTTTTTTTGCATATTTTTGGAATGCTTACCAATGTATTAGATCACACCTGAAGTGAATAAGCCGAATATGCCGTTTTTATGTAATAAGATGATGATTTAGTAGTTTCTGTCATGCACGACAGAAAGTCAAAGCATGGTTTTCTATTGGAAACAATTAGTTACGATAGCAGGCAAGTTCAAAATAAGGTTTGCGGTTTTCTTGTCCAATAAACCTTCAAAATGTTCTCGGTAGGTGGTCTACAACCGATCCAGTGAAATTTGAGAGAAATTTGTTTCCTAAAAAAATCTCCTCCTGTCACTTTAAATTTCACATGGCCTGGCCTGGCATTGTATTGAGTGGTTTGTTTTTGTTTTGGTTATACCTGGTACACATGCATTTTGGGGATGTGCGTCTTTGCTATTCTGACGTCACTTCGGGGTCAAAACCAATTCCAGCATCTTGCGACGCGTTCTTGAAAACAGGAGAAGGCCCTGTCCTATTGGGTATATTTATCCTTGAAATTTAACACCTTCCCGATGTTCACTTTTAAAAATCTGTGTTGAGATGTGGTCAGGATACTGTTGAGTTACGAAAATGTAAGAAATTCAGAAAATCTACTCAGCCGTGTACATGGACCTTTAAGGCAAGACGACACAATAACAGTTTTATGATTTTTTTGGATACAATAATCTGGTAGGCCAAAAACACAATTACATGTATTATTTTCTTTTTTTTTTTTTTTTTTTTTGTATTTAAGATTTTAGATATGTGCAAGGCTACAATACGGCAAGAAAGACAAAAGTAAACAAGTGATTGGGTCTGAAACTAAGGTGCAATAAGGTGTCCTTAAAAAATCGAAGTACTGCTTTTTGCCTTGAGAAAGCTTTGCCATTAAAAATATCCCTCTGAAAGGAGAAGCTAGGAAATGTTTCTTGCTACAAAAGGGCTGTGAAATTGATAATTTTCGTAGGAGGAAAATACGAAATTCGTCTATGTTTTACATTGATCAATCAAGCAATCAAAATCACCTTTTTTCTCTCTTTTAAGACATTCTGACTACCTTACCACAAGGTAAGATATCTATTGAGTGTCTAATATCTATGAATTCATTTGACTTAATATTGGGTGTCGCAAAAGCCTCTGTTGCACCTTTACATGCATTTAGGCCTAAAATACATTCAAATGACATGTTTGTCTTATTCTTTACTATCTAAGTGGCTTTGAAGTGTTAGTCATTCAAAGAAAAGTAGTGAAACAGCATTTATTAGGTACTGTACCAAATTTTGGTAGAAACTTAATTTGCTTAAATCTTTACAGAGGGTGGATTACAACATTAGCAACATGTGTTAACACTTTTTTTCTGTGTATGGTTGATCAGGTATAACTTACAAAGTGTCAGTTAGGTTTCAAAGGACACCAAAAACAGGGCAGATTGGTGTCTTTGAAAGTAGTAACGTAATTGTAACGTGACTCCTTTTACTAAACATGGTCAACCATTGCAAAACTAAGGAAAAGAAGTGTAAAAAAATGGTTAATGTTGCATGTCTGTATGCACATTATAGCAAACTATAGGTAATTTATGTGCCAAATTTCATTACATGCCTAATACAGCATGTAATGAATTGGCACATAAATTTGAAACTAACGTAACTCTTGAAAGCCAAAAACTGTATGACAGGGGAGGAAAGAGCGCCATCCTACATTCTTACAAACATGCGGAAGTGGATGTAGTCATTCCAAAATGCGATTTGATGTATCATTCATGTTTATTAGAAAAACAGAGAAAATGTAAGAGTTCTCTCAGTTATAAATCTTAAAAGCACTATCGTGATTTGTTAAATCAGAAACGAAAAAAATCATCAATCAGATTTTTGCATGTCTGCAACAAGTATCGGTATGGTCATTTTCACAATCAGTGGTGTAACTTTCACTTTTAACACTTCATGATGTGTATCTCACAATTCAGTGCAGAATTTCGAAAGATATTTACGGATGTGTACTATCTGGTACCTAGGGGCTAGCTCAGCGAGGCGAACACCTCCCTTTACTTTTTTCTTTTAGATTTGGTTGCCATTTATGTGGTCAAAATTGGCACTTCTGACTGCTACCCCAAATTACATCTATTTTTTATAAAGCTTGTACTTTTTCCGGCACTGAATTCCCAGTTTTGGTTTTATTTTATTTATGAAAACCAGTGTCCAACTTATAATGCTATTTGGTTTCACATTTTCTTGCTTCGCATAAATTCCGGAGACAGGTCGTTGCAATTCACCGTTTCGGAGGTGACATTTCCCGTTACAAATGTTGCCTATTTATAACAAACTTGTACTCCTTATTATTTAATATGAATTCTCTCTGTTTTGTGGTGTAGTGTAACAACTACTAGTACGACTTGCTTTGAGTTGCAAAAGGACTTTTGATCCTTGCCGTTTAAGATTTTGTGCGCTAATTCAAATTCAATGTTAACTTATCCGTTAACATTTCGTCACTTCCGAAACAATGAACTAATAGTGTTTAATTTTAACGAGATACAATGACCATGGCTTTGAAACTTCTTTAAATGTTGACCATGCCTTAACATCTTACTTGAAGGATTTAGAAAACACCAATACATTTTTCCCCCAATTATACAACATTGCATACCTCGTTAGCAACCTGTCACCTCCGAAAAAACATGTGTCACTTCCGAAACAGTTAAGCTATACTCCAGCTGGGTATAACAGTTAGCTTCCCAAACATAAAACTACATATTGTAATCCAACCCCCCACATTTTTGACCTTGTATGTTGTTACACGACTTTGGCTTCCAACAAATGTTGTTATATAGTAGACTTTTAACTATTTACATTATATATTTTATAAATGTATTTTTATATGTTTAAATATTTTTTAATTACATTTTTATTAAAATTTGTTATGTTTTCATTATTGTTTTCTAATCTTTATTATTTTTTAATTAACACTTCACAAACTAATTAATATTCGAGCTTGTTATATTAAATTATTATGGTTATTATGTAATTTTGTGTAATGGCTTCCCCAAAACACACAATTATATTAACACTATCCAAAACAGTCATTATATAATCCTATAATCCTTTTAGATTTTTTGTAACACATTACTATCCTTCTGTACTATGTATTATTATGTAGGTGTAGATGGCTTCCAAACACAGTCATTATATAATCCTATCAATTCATTTAAAACTGGTGTAGATGGGCTCCCAAAACAGTCATTATATAAGCCTATCAGTTCATTTGTTAATTATTTAACATTACTATAATTTTATTATTATATTGTGGTGTAGTTGGCTTCCCAAACAGTCATCTATAATCCTATCAATTCATTTTTATTATTTACATATTTCTTTATTATAAAAAAATCTATATTTAATATCGGTGGTCTGTGTTCCTTTCTGCCGCGTCTATTTTCTCGGAGACCGAAACAGTATAAGTGACACGAGTGGGTTGATCTACTATACTTCAAAAAACATAAAATTTGACCATAGATAGTACTTAAGTTGCTCTTTGACCCAAACCTAGAAAAAAATTAAATATATTATAGAGCAACATTGGATAAATACTATCGCATATTATTAAGGCACGTTTTCCCCAATCTTTCCCAATTTACCTCATTTTTTCAACTCAAATTTCTGCCTTTTGATGTTAATATCAGTGGTTTTTATGGTTTGGCAGCATGGCGTATGTCAAGAGCTTTCCTTTGAATCTTACCACATTTCAGGGTAATATGTTTCTTGAGATATTGTGTTTCCCAAAAATACATATTTATAAATTAGAGTTTGATTTAGTTGCCATGGCAACGGTATCAAAACTGATGCCAAATTTTAAGTCTGGTCCATACTTTCGATATTTGATACTGAATTTGGTCTCAAGTATTAGTTAAAAAGATCTAGATGCAATGTGTTCCACCTTTAAAACGCAAAATGCACGCATGAAGTTCACAACCATATATGTAATAAATACTTATTAACTAGGCGATTAAGGTTCGCGGTGCCATTGACGTTGAATGACCCTAATGTCCTTGTCGTGACCTTTAAATTTTTGGCATCAACAATCAACCCCCCAGTTTTCTTTGCCCATACACCATGTTTACCCCATTTGACCTCCTTGACCTTGAATGAACTTGTCATGACCTTTGATCCACTAACCAATACAACCTCGGTCTTCGGACGGTCAATGGGCACCCCCCCAAAGTTTCAGAACGTGCGACCCTCGGTCCTCCGAGAAATAGACGCGGTTAGACAGATACACAGACACCGATATTAATAGATAAATTTTTTTGAATGACTGATGGCTATATAAGACTGTTTAGTTCATTTATTCAGTTCTTTATTATTTCTCACTCACATAACATATTATAAATATAACAGATGATAAATCTACAGAGAGTGAAGGAGATACGGTAAGGCTTATTATTCCTGTCATCTGTAAAACCCCATTTTGCAATTGATTGCCGTTGGACATGTCCATCATGTTGAGATCGGATGGATAATTGCGGAGTGACAATCACCAAGCGTCACATCCAGCAATCAAGTTGACAGAACCAAATATACACCAATGCTTGTATTACATAATCTTATTAAATTGAAAGAACATAATTCCAACGAAATTGAAATGCTATTAAAGAATGAAATTGATGAACCACTGATAACATTATGTATAAACTTTGCTGGAAAGGTGTTGTATTCTTTTCGAATTGCTTTACTGACACGAAATTTTATTGTCATTTGTATACCATTCCTAGCTTAGTGCCTGCAATTTAATAGATTTTTCAGAAAACTTTCTTAAACGAGGAGTCGAATTTATTTCTATGTCTGGTGTTAGATTGTGAATATTTGGAGTGTTTCACAAAGAATATCACAAACCACCATCTGGCAACATGTGATTTTCAATTTGTACATACAGGTGCCAAGTTTCCCAATTATCATATCTTTACATTTTAATAATATTTTGATCATCAAGGTTAGTATACAAATATTAAAACCACATTACTTATAATACTTAAAGCCCTTTTTTTGGATTTTATATAGGTTGATTGTATAGGTTGAGCATGCAGTGCCCAAGCTAATATACCGTAATTTAGTATATGGCATAATTAGAGGCAATATAATGTGTAACATAGCATTGTGGGGTAAGGAAGTTTATTAACTTTGTTTTTTAACACCATTTCCTGAGCATGTTTTTATTACACTGTCACTATGCTCCTTCCATGTGAATGTTTTGAATCAATATTGGTAGACCTCAAAACTCTTTGTAAAGTCACTCTTTCCAGTCGCGTACTCTCTCTGCAGTGCCAGATGCTGGTTCAAGATGTAAACATAGATGCTGGTCGGCACTCGTATTTTTTGACTACCAAGTAACATGTAGTTTTGTTTTTTGTTTGGCGTTACAGATCATTTGTTTACTTAAACCAAACATTTATATTCAAGCTCATGGTTCAGGACACCTCAATAGCGTTAAATTGGTTGTTCCTGAAGAAAACAGGTTGGTGTCATCAGCAAAAGGAGTTGGACAACCAAAGATTTAGTAAAAAGATGAATATCATTGACATATAAAATAAATATCAATGTACCCATATTTATCCTGGTGGGACTCTCCGCATATAATGTTCCACTCCTCTGAGGATTGGCCTTTAACATTCACAAATTGTTTTCCTATTACTAAGATAATCCTTGAACCAATTATATTTTATCGCCTCTAAAGCATAATGATTTAATTTTCAAGACTAATTGTAATGGTCAATGTATCGAAGGCTTTCGAATCGATCCCAGAAAAACACCATCAGTAATTTGTTCTTGTTAACAGCATCTGATATTTTGTTTATCAATCAACGACCTGCATATACGTGCTGTGTTTTCTAAAACCATATTGACGCTTAACATATTTTTATTGCGATCGGATAATGAACCACACTATTAAATACACGCCGCTCTATAATTTTGAGAAATGGTAACACGGAAACGACGATAATTTGAGAATACATCACTCTCATCTTTTTTATAAAGAGGAATTACCTTAGCTATTTTCATGGCATCCGGTATTCTTCCAGTATTAATAGATACCTTGAAAATAATTGGAGTGGGTTGGCAATTACAGGTGCGATCTTTTTTACAATGAATGACCCTAACCATCATGACCAGGACTTTTGGTTAGAATCAGCTCATTGATTACTTTAACTATTTCACTGTTCATGATGGGTGACAGATAAAAGCTGGTATTGGATTTCATTCATTTGATTTTGGAAAGGTACGAGGTAATCGATCCCCAGGGATGTTGTCAATTGAATTTGCCAATTGGGGCCCAATGTGACAAGTATTCATTAATCCATTTGCATATCATTGGATCTGTGATAATGCTATGGTTATAGTGGAATTACTTGAAACTTTGCGCTTGTTGTTTTTATTTAGGAGGTGTTTTAAACTTTCCATGTACTTCTCATATTATTTTGACTTTATAAGTTTATCAGCAAATATCTTTTTAGCCTTTCAAGAGTGAATTTAGTTTAGTTCTAAATGTCTTATACCGATCATAATTAATCAGAGTAACGCTTTTTTAATAAAGATTGATATAATTATTTTAGATTTATTGAGTTTAAAAGGCCTTTAGTTATCCATGGGGATTTCGGTTCATTACCTTTGTTTTATCATCTTTAAAGTTATACAATGATCAAGATATTATTAAATTTATTCATAAATTTATTATACCTTATGTCTGCATCCTCATTTTGTTGACAATTTAGAACATCATTCCAGTTAACTAAGAAATTCTATGATCAGCATTTATAGTATCTTCGGTAACATGTCTCTTATCATTTTACAAACTCATTTTCATGACTACCATAGTATCATTTTCCTCTATTAAGATGGTATTCACAAAGATTGGAAATATGCACTAATATCGCACAATATACCACTACTTTTGATGACAAGTGTTATTAGTAATTATATTATCAATACTGTAGCAGAGTTTCTGTGGGTTATTCTAGTAGGTTATTTATTGGTTGGAAGAAAAGTGAATAATAATCTATTTATGAATCACTTGTTTTGTTTGTGGCTCTCTTCCTTAATTATACTTAATATTTAGTCACCCAATATGTAGCTGATTTATTTTCCTTTGATATGATATGCAATATATGATCAAATTCAAAATTAAAGGGTCATAGGAATGTCTGGTGGTCCTATAACAACAACCGTACTCATGATATTTTTACATTTTTTCTCTTTCAAGTTCAACCAGAAAGATTCAAATGATAATGATGGTATGCTGTTTAGTAGCTTTTGTGAAAGCCATCTACCACCATGTTAATAACAAGGTTTAATATAAAGTGAACTGTCCTTGGAAGCCATCTACACCTATAATAATAATTTATTAATAATAATAATAATTGTTAAAAATAAAAGAATTTATAGATTATATAATGACTGTTTTGAAGCCATCTAACAACAAATATAAAAAGAATAACCATAAATTTAATATGGTATTCTAATAATGGAAATAATAATAATTATATAATAAAATAACCATAATATTTAATATATTATCAGAATAAAAATAATGATTATAATTAATAAATATAAAAATGGAATTTTACTAATAATCGATTATAATATATGGTACATAAATAAAAATGACCGGGGTGGGATCGGATTATATAATGACTGTTTCTGTCTGGACAGCGCATCTACAACCAAAATTAATAATAAAAAAATATCAATAATGTTAAATAATAAAAATGAACTGCTAGGATTATGTATTGACTGTTTTGGAAGCCATCTACACCTATTAATAATAAAGGTTTATAATAATAGTGACTGTCTTGGAAGCCATCTACACCTCAATAAAATAATATTTATATTATAATATATATGTTAAAAATATAAAACAATTTATAGGATTATATATGGAACGTTTTGGATATATTATTATAATGACTGTGTTTGGAAGGCCATCTACAACCCAAATAATAAAATTTTTTTTTTTTTAATAATTTAATACTAATAACTTAGTAATTCTAAAATGAAAATAATAATAATTATGTTTAAAAAATCCCCATAATACTTTTAATAATAATTATTATTAAATATTATAATAATAATTATTAATTATTAAATAAAATAATGATTATAATGATATAATAATTAAAAAGAAATTTAATACTAATAATTATAATAAATTAATGGTAATAATAAAAAGGAATTGATAGGATTATATAATGACTGTTTTGGAAGCCTTGCACCAATATGGGGTGAAGACTAGAATTAGCATTATGATACATAACTAATAACTGTAATTATTAATAATGAAAAATCAACTGTGAATATAATTAGTAATAGTCTAAAAAATTAAATAATAACAATGAATTGACAAATTGATTATATAATGTACTGTTGTGTAAGCCATCTGCACCAATATGGGGGAGAAATTGGCTTCCAAAAAGTCTAGTGGTCAAAATTAAGGGGTACAGACCACATGAAGTCGAATCTATAAATAAACATATGATTATAATTATATAATCATTAAAAATGGAAATTTAATAATTATAATGATAAATCAAAATAATGGTAATAAATAATCATTAATTGATAGATTATACAATACGTTTTTGGAAGCCATGTGCACCAATAGGGGGTGAAGACTATAATTAGCATTAAAAATAATAAATGTAATTATATAATAATGAAAAAAAATCACATGTGAATAATAAATTTACAATTAAATAGTAATAAAAATTAAATACTAACAAATGAATTGACAATATTTATTATCTAATGCTGTTTGGGAAGCCATCTTCACAATATGGGGGTGAGACTTTGCTTCCAACAAAAGTCTAGTAGGGTCAAATTAAGGGGGTTTCAAACCCACATGAAGTCGAAGCTGAGTGTATTACTTGCTTAATAGAAATCTCATGCTGCTGATATCTCTGTATAGTGATAAGTAGCGATGCTCATCATGAGGATGACCACTCAACTTTAAGATTTCCCGAGACTGAAAAGTCTTGTCCGGAGATGAAATAATTTTGTTAAACAATGTAATGTCATTTCGGAGCTTGGAGCTTGTGAGGCCTTACTGTGTTTGACTGTCACTGTTTTACCTTGAAAAGAAAAACATATCAAATGATTAAAAATGATTTATAAGATAGAGCTTGGATTATGGGACAATTATCAGGTATTCATGTTTATGTACTTTTTTGTGCCATTTGAATAGGCATGCCAGGCACATAACATGTCTCTGTGACAGGAATCTGCCTGAATTAGTTGTTGTTAACTTAAATTAGATTTCTTTAAATCTTTAAGTATAAATAGGCATGAGCTGGACCAAACACATTTGATGCATGTTTTAGAGAAATAACCAAATTTAGTCATCATTGTTTTGGAGGTGACATTTTTTGTTAACATGCATATATACAACATTATTGCAAGGCCTTAGCTGTGTGTTGTCATAATTATTCAAAGTAACAAGTTTTAACACAACAACTATTTTAGTTAAATTAAGTACACTCTCTGCGGGTCATTCCATGCCAAACAAAGAGTTCACCATACATATTGAGTTTTGCCCTGAATGGTTTGGGGATAAATTCTAGATGAGATCACCAACAGAAATCCATATGCCATTTGTTCTCATACATTGGTTCATCAAAGTTTCAAAACTCTGAGCAAAATTCAAGCATGGGCATAAATTTGCAATAAAAACAAAGTATCATTTTTACAAAATGTAAGTTGCCTAAACTAATCAGACAAAGGTATTCATCCATGGTCTAAACTGAGAAACAGCCATAACTTTGACAATTATCCTTTAGGGTTATAGAGATAATTGAAGAGAAAGGATTCTGCGTACTGGTGTCATTTTGCGCGCCTTACGCACTCGCCGTCAGAGCGTAGGAGATCGTTCTTTTTTTTTATTTGGTTGCGCGTGATGACTGCACAGCTCGCCGCGAAATGTCCTGTAGTTCTTAAAAATTTGGTGGTTTTTATGACAGATTACAGAAATAAAGTGTCAGAAACAAGAGAAACGGCTGGCGTTTGCCTTAGAACCTACAAGGAGCCAATACATCACCTGCCAAAAATGAGACCACCCATTCGGCCATGGCATTAATTTCTAATGTAGTTGAATCAGAACTTTCCCACAGGTAGGGTATTTTTTTCGCATGGAACCAGGAAGAGAAAAAATGTTTTTCGGATCTTAGCTGTAAGGCAAGAACCCGATTATAGGAAACGTATGAAATGGTGTGGGGAAAGTTTTATTGGAACAAATTTAATCCGATAAAAATAGATTCCTTTATTAACATTATCCCTGCATGCCCTGGAACTTACAATTTTATATTTTTTCCTTGTATAGGCTATATTTTAAATATGTGTTTGACTAAGTTGACATCAAAAATTTTCGCGATGCACTTATTACTGCTCGCCCTCTTTGCGCTCGCTCGCTCGCTCACTCAATCACTCATCACTCACTCAACTCACTCACTCACTCACTCCTCACTCACTTACTCACCACTCAGCACAGAAACCCCACACATCCACTCCACAACAGTTTATTGATACTGCTGTCAACAAGGAGACAATCTCTTGCGAACGCATACTAGGCATGGGTTTGCGCTTATTTATGTGCGTCAATACCAATGTAAGCTGAGCTTTGGTCATGCAAACAGGACGCACTTGAAGAGAAATGCAATTTTTAGGTCCATTTCGTCGTTTTTCTCAAAAACTAAGCGGTGACACCCAGTTTTAATTGGTGCACCGAAACGATTCTTTTATAAAGGTTCTTAACATAAGTAGAAAAAATAAAAAATCGATCGATTTGTTTATATTTTACTGCTGGAAAAAACGGGCAACATTTTCCGGTTTTTCCAATAGAGCTATGTACAAATTTGTGAAAATAATACACTTTTGTAACAGCCTATAGCTCAAAACCGAAGTCGGTGTCCCCATTTTTTATTTCAGATTTGTCATCTACATCCAATAAAATAACATATATCCAAAAATTAAGCAAATCGTTCGATTATTTTCAGGGGCACACTGGCAGGGACCGTGTGCCCTGCTGAAGGGTCTTAGAATACTCAATGCATTTCCTGCATGCAGTGGCAGTAATTTCACTGACCCCATCGTACAAAGGGTAAATGCCCTAGACCTAAGTTTTGATTTCTTGTTGTTTAATCGGTTTTGACCCTTAATTTGAGTTTTACTCCAATTTTGACTCTTATGAGAATTCTATCTTTGGGAAATTTATGCTGTACTATGGACACAGCGGTTTGGCCATTTTGTGACCCTGGTCACTGTGACCTACCCCATGTGACCCACCCAAGCGGACATTAAAATCTCGATTAGCCCGGTTTGGTAGTTAAACGGGATGTAGCTGTGCAATATGGTTGAGCGGTATAAACCAATCAACAAAAAGTTAGCCATCGGGAAAAAAACATTTTACGGCAGATTGGGTAACTTTATAAAACTTTATTTTACACGAATATGAATTAAAGCTTATGATTTTGCATTAATTTTTACACTGGGCCCAGAGGCCTGTTAAACATTTCATATGGGCTTTAAATATGTATCTATTTAGTTCAGGGGCCATAAGCATAAGTTCTTATAGAATAAACATGAACGACTTGAGCTCAATTAATTGGAAACGCTTTAATGGGGTTCGGGGGTGTTAATTGGAATAGTTTTACT